>NQII01014006.1:0-26454 GCA_002778355.1 Clitarchus hookeri | reverse complement strand
GTCCACTCCCACCATCTCCGTCCACTCCCACCATCTCCGTCCACTCCCACCATCTCCCTCAATCTTTCCCATCCACTCCCACCATCTCCATCCCTCTCTCCCATCTACTCCCTCTCTCCCATCCTCTCCCCATATTTTCTTGCACAGCAGTGAACTGTTAGGGATGTTGGCCTTCTACAAAGCCTATCTAACAGGTAAGTTTGTTTACCCAAATGTGCCAGCCCCACCTATCAAATCAAGTTTCGCAATTGTTTCTTTACTTTCTGTAGGACAGCATATTTTTCCCAGGTTGTTTGTTGTACTATAATAATGCAGTGAGGCCATTTTATGTATTTATATATTGATAGCAGTCATTTCATAGGTATAAAATTGTAGAATTGTTACCAGTGTTTCCACCTCCTCCCTCCATCTGCATCCTGTCTGAATGCATATATGTAAAGTTTGTAATATATCAAGATTATGTTATTGTTATCAAAAGTTCATATGAGACTCGTGATAAAAAAAGCCACCTAAATAACTTACAAATTATTATAAAACAGTTTAATGTAATGTTCTTGTTAGTTGATGTTGACCTTCATAGGACATTCATGTTCAATGCTTGTGTTGCAATCTTATAGTTGGTAAAATTGTTTGCAGCATAATATAAGTCTTGTGACTGAGTGGATCACAAATGATGTCAGTTCCACCAAGATTCGTCGTGCTCTGAGACGTTCCGAGAGTGTCAAGTACCTTGTTTTGGATTCTGTGATAGACTATATATATAAAAATGGACTGTATGACTCAAGAGACACGTAAGTACTGCATGTATACTAATCCAATAATTTTATTTGATAAAATGGTAATAGGTTACCTGGAGCAAATAAGGCCATGATAATGTTTAATCTCTTTCTTGCTGTGTCCTTGATTTGGCTAATGTGTAAAAAAATTACAAGTATTCAACAGTGTATTTACAACCAAAATATTATCATATAATTTGTAGACATATAAACCAAAGTGTACATAAAATTTGTATTCTTAAAATTAACGTAGTGGTCTATTTAGGAATCTATATTCCAGATAAGGCCAGTCTTTTAACATGTAGTTTTAAATGGTTTATTAAGGTGTATTCTACATAACCAAAGCAATAAAAAAAAAAAATTTTTATACATGTAGTAACATAAATGTTCACAAAAATATCATCCACTTTTTTTTGCAGCGCACACCTCGTATTGTAACATAATGTTCACAAACATGGAAACAATTGTCTAAGAAATTTATTTTAGTATCAGTGGGCAAATTGTCATAGCAAATCTGTAAAAAAGCTAAATACCTCACCGCCAAATATTTTAAGATTGACATGTTACAAGTCCAACACCATAATGTAAGCTGTTCAAAAAGATCACATAGTTTACAAACGGTTAACATGATTCGAAGCTTTCAGAGCATTCTCAAAAAACTCTTGTGTCACTTGGTAATGCCAACACATTTTCATGGAAATACTTAATGCATGTGTTGCACATGATCATGTGTGCTACTTCATAAATTTCACTGACAGAACGCCAACTATTCTTCCATACGTTCATTTCACTTCTGCTAGAATGATCGAGATTGCCAAGTGATCACCATTTATTTTGTACCTTGTGGTTCGACTCTAGTTATTGGCATCTTGCTTGTCCTTGGTGTCTTATCCTCAACTTCCTCCGTCTTATTGACATTAGTTTTCCTTTCATCCTTATTCAGTGTCGTTTTGGGTATATTTCAACAGCTCTGTAAACTGCATGTTCCACCCTCCTGTCTGAAGAGTGTTCTGCATCACTTTCAGTTGATTCAACGACACTCGTTTCTTTGTGTGTCGTTACCTTTCCCTCCTCAAATCTTTTGAATAACTGGTGTCATTTGCATTCTCAGCATTAGCAGCAGCAGCTTCTTGTGGAATTCCAATGACAAGAAGGAGCAAACGCCTCTTCTGGCATTGCGTTTTCATAGAAGGGATAAATTCTTGTTGCCCTAAATCCACAGACGATATTTGGTGCAGTTACAGACCTGACCCAAACCTTGCTAAGAATGGCCCATGTCAGCTTGAAATCATGTTTTAGGTTATACACCAAAAGTAGCTCATCATTCCAGCGATTTTCGAAATACTTTATGACGAGCGGTTGAAGTTTGTGCATTGTGTTTACTAGGTAGGCAGTCGAGCATTATTCCGCACTGGTCGGCTGCACATATAGTGTTCGCATCAAGGTAGGATGAGGATCTGTCAAAAATGAACAGATATTTTTTTATGCACTTTGTATCCTGCAAAGTGTTCAAGCCAACAAATAATAAACAGGGCAGTAACCATAGAGTCCTTACTACACATAAAAGTCACTGTTCCCAAATGAACATTATCTGTGTATTTTGAAAAGAATCTTGGAAGGTATGGTGGTGCCAATAGCTTTAGCACATGTTAAAACTGTTAAGCTTTTCATCTGCTCCGGAGCCACAAATTGAACCCTTTCCACTCTGCGAGCCAAAACATTCTGCTGATGGGGAATCGTTAGTCGCACATCTTTCCCATCTATGCTGTAGATCAGCTTCCACCTTTTCATGAAACCATTGTCTGGTAAAATCTGTCTAATGTTTTGAAAATGATTATCACTTGTGTATCTGTTCAGTTTTGTAGTTCTGCCTGGATTCATACTTTGGGCCTTTCAGTTTGCAATACCAGGAAAAGGTGTAAACATTTCCTTGGCCAGACCTTTACTGGTGTCAAAGGGCTGTGTTATGTTGTTCGTTGTTTGTCGTAGAAGTTTAGCTGCGATTGTCATGCCGACGTCACGCAGGAGGCAAATTCGATCACTAAGTTAATTTTCTTCAGCTGGTGACAAGTGAGATTGTCTAACAAGTTTNCGTCACGCAGGAGGCAAATTCGATCACTAAGTTAATTTTCTTCAGCTGGTGACAAGTGAGATTGTCTAACAAGTTTTCTGACAGTCGAGTCTATTTTCAAATGAATATGCCATGTTCTTCTTGGAATGGTAAAGACAGAATTTTCTGTATTCCACAGCCTTATTTACATTCAGTGTTCCATTGTTGACATTGCCCATTGCTTCTAGCAATTGCTCCTCTATCCACGCAGGTCGTTTTGGCTTTGCCTGCTCGTCTTCATTTGCTGTAGTTTTCCACAATGCCATATTCACCTGAAATAAAGAAAGGAACGTTGGTGTGAATGGTCTTCCTCAGAGTGGTTTCAGGATGTAAGCCAATAAGGCCATCTCACTTTATTGGCTAACATATACGTACTACTTGTTAGTTCACTGTAATATTAATGTTAATTATAGCAAAAATCTCTTGCCAATAAATTGCAACAGCTACCTTCTGTCGTACCATGAACGCTACTGANTAATGTTAATTATAGCAAAAATCTCTTGCCAATAAATTGCAACAGCTACCTTCTGTCGTACCATGAACGCTACTGATGCTCGGTTTACTGGTTTCGCCACAAGATGGCAGTTGTCTACGAGGACACGTCATTGGTCCATTGATTTCCACTGCATATGGCTGGGATTTTACGAAACCAATATAGCCTTATTAGCGTAAATGGTCTTGTTCGGTCCAGGTGCCTTAGTCTCACAGAATAGTTAAGTACTGTTGGCAAATGCACCATAATATGTGAACAATAGTTCTGAAACATTTGAGGGTCACATATTTTTGTACACCCAGAAACTAAAAAACAATTAGCCTAACAGCTGTGACTTGTACATTGTTTAAGCGGTATGTATCGTCTCAAGCAATTAGCTAGCAAAAAAAAAAATTTCAGATTCTAATTTTTATTTTAGTTTTTAAGTATTTTTTATTTAGTGTTAGTGTTAATGATAATGCATGTTAATAGCGAGTGGACCTTCATATATTAATCCAGTAGTTAGAAAATTATTTTTTTCCCTAACTTTGGTTGAATTTACTGGTCACCAATCAAGTCTACTTATTATACACAAGTTTTTGGACCATATAATCTCCAGTTTGAGACGATAACAAAAATTTTCAAAGCTTATTTAAAAAAAAAAATTATGTAGTAGAATTTTCAATTATAACCATGCAATCAAGTTATATTTAACTATCATAATTTATGTGGAAATGTAGAGCATTNTAGTAGAATTTTCAATTATAACCATGCAATCAAGTTATATTTAACTATCATAATTTATGTGGAAATGTAGAGCATTTTACTGTATTTGGTACACTAGAAAATTCAGTCCTTATCTCTGTGTAGGGGTGGGCGAAGCTTCAAAACTTTGAATTTGAATAGAATGTTGTTAATATTCGGCTTCGTATTCAAAATAAAATTTTTAGTTCGAACTTTGAANAAACTTTGAATTTGAATAGAATGTTGTTAATATTCGGCTTCGTATTCAAAATAAAATTTTTAGTTCGAACTTTGAAAAAAAAAGTGCTTCTGGGCAACTTAAATTATTTATTATTATTTGCCCAAAAAACCAAAGAAGATGTGAGCTTAGTAACATCAACATAAAAGTTTTTGTTTGATGTATGCCACACACATGACTAGTGAATCATGAAAACATAACCTCAACTCAACAGAATGGCCTCAAATTAGTCCAAACTGCATTTTACTTGCAAGATAGCAAAACAACGGAATTATCTGGAAAAAAAACTTTTTATGCTATGTAACACTTCATTATCTTCCCAAACTTAATTCGGCACCGCAGATTTTAATCAGTGATATATGTTTATTTCCCTCGTGTCCAACAGCGGCTGAACGCATCATAGCGTGATAAATCTGATATTAAATTGCAAGATTTAAAAACCTAACTGCTGTGAAATTACACCCACTGTGATTCATATCTCAGTAATGTAATAAAAAAAATGGGAAAGTGTTAATAACTACACTCACTTTATGCCATTTTGAGTGGCCAGACTTATGGGTATGTCAATTGTTACAAGGCAACTGGCTTAGTTTCTCGAAGTAATAAAGGAATGGAACAGTTACGGTGCGTATTTGTAGAAGAGAAAGATGGAAACCAAACAAAATTTAAATAAACTTGACACTCTACAGCATTAACTTGAGTAATTTAAAAATTACTTGATTTAATTTAATTTAATTAATGATTTAATTTAAAAATAATAAAAAAAAACACAACGTAACTACTGTTGTGGTGTGAAAAACATGAGCACTGCAATTAATTATTGTGTCCAAGTTTTGTATGTTTCACACTTTGCTGAAATAATTTTTAGTTTCTTATTTACTAATGGTTTGAATTTAAGACGAGGAATGATTTCAAAAAAATTTATTTTAAGACTTTTATAATATGCTACTTTCAAATATTTCTTAAGCCTGGATTAAGTTTGTTTGTTATATTTGTTTAACATTAAAGACAATATGTATGCTTACATAGTAAAAAACTGAGATCAAGTTTTTTGTAAATCAGTGGAAAACATTTCTTTTTTATCTGTCTTTTACCTAGCTTGTAAAAATGTGGGTATTTATTAAATACAAAATATTTGGTGCAATGTGTACTTGTCAACAAAACCCTTTGATTCAACTTCGATTCAAATTCACGAATATTTAAAAATACTTGCCTCGAATTCACTTTCAAATGAAATTTCCAGCTTCGCCCACCCCTATCTCTGTGTATGTACATATGTGTGTGTGTGTTTACATGTGCACACATGCATGTGCATGTAATTTATGTATGCGTATATGCACATGCAAGCAAGTATGTATGCACATTGGTATATGTGCATGTGATGCAGCACTATTTGACTTCCTGCTTATCTCCAGCCTCCTCGCCTCAACCATGTTGACTGCTGACTGGAATAATTTGTGGGTATTAGTATGTATCATCATGTTTCAACTGTTAATTGGTCTGGCATTCTAAAATTGATTAGCACATGGTCTGCATTGCCAGGATAGGTCTTAAGATCACAATTATAGGGTTGTGCGAATATTCTGTGTACCAAAACAAAAATAAAAAATTACGACTCATTTTTGTTTTGGTAAGAAATTTGGTTGCAGAAAGTTGTTACAAAACGAAAATTCTTGATTTTGATGAATATCCAGGTGTTTAATGAATGTTTATTTTGTGCACCAGCGAAAGAAATTTTTGTCTGCAAATTATCTTGTTTTCGTTATTTTGTAATTAAAAATAACTACATACAACAGACATTTTCACGTAAGCAAGAATCCCTGTAGTAAGTACCGTACGTTATATGTACATNAAAAATAACTACATACAACAGACATTTTCACGTAAGCAAGAATCCCTGTAGTAAGTACCGTACGTTATATGTACATTTCTTTGGTTTGGTTTTTGCGATGAATGTGTTATACTGAATAACTTGCAAAAGTGTAATGAAATTCTTTCAACTTTCATTAAAACTGAGCTCTTACGAAATTTTGTAATTTTTGTTTCAGTTTCAAATATGTTCATAACATATTTTTTTTTTTTATTTTTTTTTTTTATTTTTTTTTATTTTTTTTTTTTTTTGTGACAAAAAGTTGTATTTGCACAATTAGGAGGTAATAAGTTTTCCCCACCATGTGATTTTTGACATTTGCCTAATTTTTTTGAAGTTCCTTGCCGGTCACCGTCTCTTGATTGCACACGACACCTGTTTGCATCAAACCAATTTGCATTTGCACTCTGAGTAGCTTTGTGCATTAACAGCGTGCCAGGACAGTCGTCTGTCTTGCATGTACTGTACAATAATTTCCTTCACTCTGGGTTCTTGGTGGTCATGCAAACTAAGGTGTTGCACTTTTGATGGTGAGGCTGTACCAGTCATGCTTTGCGCCAACTTTCCAGCACGACTCAGTTCACAAGCACCAAATACCCAGGTGGTTTGGATCTCACTGTAATCAGTATTTACACTTGTCTTTACCTTTTTTTTTTTTTTTGTGTGTAACCATGTGACATAAAAAGTTAGTTTGTGTTCGTTTCTCAGACTACACTGCATGTTTCTGGGGAGTACTTCAATCTTTATTTGCCACAAGAAAATTTTCTTTGATTTNCGTTTCTCAGACTACACTGCATGTTTCTGGGGAGTACTTCAATCTTTATTTGCCACAAGAAAATTTTCTTTGATTTTACCCCACACACAACTTGTCAAAGCTATACTTTATAACCATGACACAGTTTCCAATTCATTTGTTTTTTGTCGCTTTCAAAATTTTCTGTGTGTCGTATCAGATCAACCAGGCAGCTGATCCTTTGTATCCTTTATGTCTGGTATTTAAATAATTGTTTGGGTTAGGCCTTTACAACGCAGTTTTAGATAGTCCAGTTAACCATTTTATTATCTGTTATATTCAAAAACTACTACATTCTGTACAATTTTGTGTCAGCTGTTTTACACAAAATTACAACTATCTCTGAAATTGTTTTGTGATTTATAGTTCTGATNTGTACAATTTTGTGTCAGCTGTTTTACACAAAATTACAACTATCTCTGAAATTGTTTTGTGATTTATAGTTCTGATAGCACCCATTTTACACTCTTTCAATCAATTCAATGTATTTTTCAATATTTTGAGAGCATGGTACTGACAATATGTGGTGTTCTGAAATTACAGTTTTGTTTTTTTCACGATTTGGCAGCATTAGGGGTATGGCANTGGTACTGACAATATGTGGTGTTCTGAAATTACAGTTTTGTTTTTTTCACGATTTGGCAGCATTAGGGGTATGGCAGTAGGGACGCGCCCACGATTTTGGTCTGGCGGGGGAGGGGGGTTGGGTGGCACAAGCCCTAAGAAACATTACTGCAAAACAATTTTCCTCTTTAAACAAATGGATACTTGACAAAGCTGTTAACTATTTACAACAGTTATGTTTTGAAACGTGTGAACATAGTTTGCGAACTGTAACGTCTGCACATNCAAAGCTGTTAACTATTTACAACAGTTATGTTTTGAAACGTGTGAACATAGTTTGCGAACTGTAACGTCTGCACATTAAAGATCTTGTAATTTCAGTAATCTTTATTTTACATTTTATTATTAGAAGAGAAGAAGATTATTGTACAATGTAAAAAATTATAAAAGAATAAAGGAAAGAATTGATATTAAAAGTGTTTCCAGTTTCTAACATTTCACACAGTGCCTANGAAAAATTATAAAAGAATAAAGGAAAGAATTGATATTAAAAGTGTTTCCAGTTTCTAACATTTCACACAGTGCCTAATTTTAATATTATGGCAAATTCACTCGCAACAGTTTACTACTGGCAGAAAACTGCTAGACAGTAGAACTGTATTAATACACAGCATTCATTTGAACAAACTGTATGTCATACAAAATTTTGTAAATTCATTTTCACATATATTACAATCATATACACTAACATGCTACATCATTACACACCTTTTAAGATTTTATAACTACTGCATATAGAATTTTNGTTTTTCAAAGTCTGCTTTTGATTCCTAATTAGGTTACAAATGTTTGAAACATCAAGTTAAATTACTGGAGAGATACTTTTATTTTTATGTGAAACATTTTAGATTTATAATTTTTTCTCAGATTTTGGAAGAAAACTGTGTTATGCACGGGTTAATTTTTTTGTAAAAAGAAGACACTTTTTCTAAAATGTGTATCAGCCATTTGAAAATTGGAAGCTTTGTATTTTATATTAATTTCAAGTTAATGTAGTTTCTTAAAATTAACTAATTTTTTAACATGGAGAGCAGCACTGTAAATTTTTATTACTTGTATACAAATTATTTGATGTCAGTTTTAATTATTAAATGTAAATTATTTTTTATGTAAATTATTTTATTTAAAAGTTTTTTCATCTTTTTTTTTAGATTTCATAATTATTTATTTTTACTTTTGGGATTTGTGACAAAATCCAAAATTTGATGATTTTTTTTTAGAAAGTTTTTGTGTCAAAAAATTTTTTTGAATGTATTTTAAAATTTTTTGGAGTTTTGTTGAAATTTGTTTTATTTGGAATGAAAAAGTTAATTGTATAGTGTTTTATCACTGTGATCCAGAACTCTTATTTCATATCTACTAACAGCTTTTGAAAAATTATGCATCTGAAGTTCAAACTTGCAGTAGAAATAAAAAGGGTCTGCCATGCCTCTAATGTATTTTTGTCACTCACACAAGTATCTCTTTCTCAGTTTCCTTTATGTCAGTCAGTAATTTGGTCAATACACCACCTTCATTTATCAAAATTCTTAACTCATTTCATGAAAAGGAGAGTGGTTTAACTGCTGGCTGTTTGACCTTGTCAACTCCAAAGGTTGAGAATACATGTATGCAGACAATCAACCACTCTTTGGATAAGGTCTATAATCAACGAAAAATTAATTTTGACGGATGAAGGTTGGTTGTCATTCGAAAGTAGTATATAATAGCCCTCGACATTCATTACTTTCCCCGTTTATATTTGTTGTGTGCATTTCTCTGTAAAACATGTTACTACTCCTGGTATTTCAAATCTTGTGTATAAAAGATACCACTTTCATATGTATTGTGGAGCCATGGTGAATGTGGGGCTGGTGCGCCAGCTTCCCCTGCCGAGGAAGTCTGATTCACTTCACAGCAGGGTCACTTCTGATTTTCAAATTTGGGGAACATGGTGAACAGCGCCGTTGCCGAGCAGTTCTGATTGGAGGACTCCCATTCCTCCATGCTTGCACTCCCCATTCCCCCATGCTAGCACTCATTATAAAATACAAGAAAGAGGCACTGTTTTCATTCAAAACATATGTTCAAAAATTTTACATAAAATTTTGGTTGCATAACGTGGGCCCAATCGAAAAATACATACCACTTTCCAACAGTATGTTTACCACATTGTTACCAACCATCAACGAGCCATTTAAATTTTTGAAAAGTTACATTTGGGATATGTTCTGAATCACTGCTGCACCGTGGTCTCACATAGTCTCTATGGGCACGAAAAGTTCACTCTAACTGAAATGTTGCAACTTGTCTCATTTCGTGTATCACGTAATGCCTGGCAGCGATGGTATGTGGCAGTGCCCAATGAAAGCAGTACAATTTGGGCTCTATATCACTGATTTACGCACGCAAATGGTGAAGGCAATGAGACAACCTGAGTATAGTGGCTCTTACACTTGTGGATACCATCCCAGAAATAGTGAAATAGGTTATAGTGTATAAACAGTACCAATGTTACATAACCGCTGTATTTCTCTTCAACTTTTTTGGGGTCAATTTTTTTATTTATTTTTTTTTTTTTTCACAAAGTCATATTAGTCACTTGCTTCGTCTGGATTTATTATCTTGATATGTGTAGTGTACTACCCTGATTTTTGGCATGTCTGAAAGTAAAAATTATTACTTCTTTCTTTAGCACCAGTCAGAACAATTGTGACGTGGCTTCAATCAGATACAGATGAATATATGGACAGTTAGTGTTGTGTGGTGTTAGTGTGGTGGCAGTACTTATATGTGCAAACATTGAGATCAAACTGCATTTTGAGGGCTGATTTTGAGTCGTACTGTACATCTGTAGTATTATTGTTGTTAAACAAAATAGTGACAATCATGACACAGTTATGAATGTTGCATGTTAATTGTAGTGTTTTTTCAATTTGTAGTAGAATTTATTTTGTATAATTTACCCCCTTTTTAATTGTAAATTCTTTTATCATGTTTACCTCAAGTTTTAAAAAAATTCACATTATTTTCAGTACAATTAAATTAATTCATTCGTAAATGTAATCTTCCGACAGTCGTTTAGAAATGATTATGGTGTGGTTAGTTTTTGTATACATTTATGATCTCAAACAGAATTAATATGTATTGGTTTGCAAACATAGAAACAATTTTTAATTTATGTTCATGTGTAATATACTGAAATTTTTTTCTAAATGAAAGATTATGAGACTGTTAGGGTAGTGGTTGTTAAATGTAAATTGGAAGTACAGTACTGTGATAAAATAGGTGAAAAGAAACCCATTTGTATTATTTCTAACTCTAGTGGAACACTCCCATAGTTTCATGTGTAAGATGTGCCAAGTATGTGTTGCGATGCTTGTAAACTACTGCAGCAAACTTTTAATCAGAGTAGATTACCAGAGCCAGGGCCAACTATGAATTTCTCTACCTTGCTCGTGCAGTTACCACTGTGCTTTCTCTCCTTTTTTCTGATGTTTACAAGTTAACTTTACGTAACTCTACAGTGATCAGGTAGCAAACTTGTTTCATTAAATTTCATTTCAGCCTTTGTGTTTAGAGTGTTTAGAAAATAACCAAAGCTTAAATTTTAAATAGTATGTAAAAAAATTTACAATATTTTTTAACCTTTTTTTTTTTTCCCCTCTATTTTATTGTTCATGGTTACTTACAAGTTGCCTTTGAGCACAGCAGGCATTTTCAGTAAGATTGACTGCTGGCATATGATCTCTCACTCACCCTTTGTAGAAGTTTGTCACTATAGTTTGCAAACATTTTACAGCATGTAAATTCCCTAATGCAGCATGGGACATAAATTAACACTATAGAATTTAATTGTTGTATTTTACAGAATTGTGTTTACTAACTATGAAAGCAAGTATTTTTCATAGTAATGCATTTCTGCCAAATTACTTTTAGCATTATTAATGTTTATTTTTTGGTGCGAGATATTATGTGAAATAAATGCACCATTATTGAGAAATAGTTGCTCACAGAGTTAGAAAAACAGATATTTTGATTTTGGATTGCCCTTTTTTAGTTCTTCTACATTGGCTTTAAAAATCTGTAGAATTGAATTGATGTAATTTTTCCACGTTTTCTGAAATAAATGTTTTGTTCTGAAGTCATTATGTTTTTATCGGGGCTGAATTGCACAGTGAAACTAATAATATTAGTAAAAATTTATAAATTACAAGTAACAGGGTATAAGTCCTAGTATTTATATTGCAGTATACCAATTTGATGGAGTAAACGTCTATTATCATCCAGAGGATCAATATTGTTTGTGAAGATATCAAAATTGCAAGTTACGAAAAACTAGTTACAGGGTTTATAAATTCTCCTGCACAGTGTTGCAGGGTTTACTAATACAAGTTAAATTATACATGTGAATTTGTAGAGATTGTTACATACAAGCAGACTTGAATTGTAGGTTCTGTGTATTATTTTTATTTACATCAAATCTTGTGGTTGATAAAAATTGAATTTCTGTAAAGTTTTTATTTTTTCATTAAATAGCGAGTTTTCATTACTCTACGTTGAAAAAAAAAATTTTCTGTAACAAATACGCACACTAGTTCCTAGTTGAAACCAAATAACATTATGCTGTCTTAACCATAGTGTTAATGTTATGGTTTTACAGGTATGCTTTGTTACCACACGAGTTTTAATTTGTTTCATTTTCTTTATTATTTTTTTTTGTTTCAATACAGCAGGAGCATTAAGCTGCCCTTCATTGTTTTCATGGTACAGAATGAATGTCTTCTACAGTATCGCTGTAAGATAGGGTTGTCATCGCATCCAGGCTCTTGACTGTCTCGTCTCGTTTTAAAACATTACATCGACCTGAGCAGCAAACCGATCCAAAATGTAAATGATTCAGGGGCGGAAACTTCTCTGTAAGAATTGCCAACACGTTCAGTGACATGTGGAGTTGATTTCTAATGCAGTCCCTTGTTGCACGGGCAAGGGACACAGCTGCCGGAGATAACTTTGGGCTCCTGTTATTTGGTAACAAGTTTGTTAGGGTATTTGTGCAAGATAATTTTGGAAAATGTACACGTTATTAGAATAGGTGTTGACCAGCTACTTTGTATAAACATCTCCGAGTAGTAGAGACTCTCTAGCAGCGAGAGAAAGCCTTTGTTTTACGGCCAGCGGTAGTCCTTTGCGGAAGCGTCTGCAGAGAAAGGTGCTCGCAGGTTTGCCCTGAAATGCCAAGTAACTGAATAGGAAGTTGTTACAGCCACTCCATATGCTTTAAGAGGACCACCTAAGTACTAAAATATTTTCTGTGAATACAACTTTTGGCCAAAAAAGTTACAAACCAATTTTTTTTTCTTTTATTATGTTAAGTGTACTCATAAATTAAAAAAATTGTGAAAATTGTAAAAAAAAATCTTATTTTTAGAAGTTACCTGCTTAATTTTTTAAGGACTGTCTACCAAGCTTGCAGCCACAGGGTTTAAGTGGGGAAACATTGTGAAAGAAATTCCTTCTCAATGCAACAGTTTTAAATATAACCGTTTCAAACAAAAAAAATATTGAACGCAACGTTATCAGAGAATACTGCCACATTAAAAAATTTTCAAAAAAAATTATTTTTTCATAATTTTTTGTAAACTTTATATTTTAATATTAAACACAAAAATTTACAAGATTTCTCTACGTGCTATTATTCCTTAACAAATGTCATGCAGAATACTTTTTGTTCGAAAATGGTAATTTTTTTTAATTGATGCATTGAATAGGAATTTCTTGATCCCCCATTTAAACTCATTGTCTACAGGCTTGGTGGGCAGCGTGGTTAAGAGGTAAGAGTAAAACTATACGTACATAGTTTAATCTGTGGACTTGTGTCACATTTAAGAAAGTCCCACTGTTACAAATCTAATTTGCGTGGCCCAGCACATTGACAGAAATGCTGCACACCTAATGCGTGGGAGCAATGAGGCGCTAGACTTGCATGTTGGTGTCGCTTCCTCTTTTCTGGGCCTTCAACAGGCAAAACAGCTCAGAGTACTTAGGAACCTTAATCGAGATACATAGACTGCAGTGATAAAAAAAGTCAGGTTCCTGGTTCCCCTTTGACATTGTACGCAGCTGTAGAGTAATCCTGTCATGTCCCACAGTTCCTCTCTCCATTCTAAATATACTTGGTGGAATTTGCAGTTACATTCCCTGCACTTAATTTAGTACTGTCCAGTCCACTTTGCATTGTTCAGATGCATTAGTGTGTTAATATTAATTGATATTTATTGCTCAGGTATGACATATATGGCACGGAATCCAAATTTTCTTGACACCCCAGGCATAATTTATGAAAGTGTGCCCCACATCATGTACAGCTTATTTGTAGGGTTTGTCCATTGGTGATCGTGGAAACCACGGTTTCGCAGGTCATATTTTGTGTCATTGATAGATACCCTGTCTTCTTTGCCCCTATCTGTCAAGCAGATTCGATCCTCTTCCCTGCTAACTTGCTTCATTCTGTTTTAGAGAAGAGAAAATCCAACTTTTTTTTGTTGAGTGCCACTGGGTGTTTATGCTGACTAATTTCTGTGTGGGTCCTGAATGGCTCCAGCTATTCACACACCCCACACCTTGGGCTACCAAATGTTGTTATCCCTAGTCTTCTGCCCTGTCTATTACTAGTTTCCTCTGGTCAAGGGCATGGGTTGGTGGTTGCCTGTTGTGGTCGGTAGGCCTACCATAAGGGACTGATCTCATTGAGCATTCATTCAATATTAATGGATCGTGCCACTCCAATTCAGCGAGGGAGGTCTCCTGAAGCAAGTATGAGGGTGCCATCTTGGGGTAAATCAGAAGCTAGCCCTGCCCTTGGATGAAGTCATCGTCCAGGGATGATGCTGGGTTGAACCTGGCTTGTGCCCTCTGTTGTACAAGCAGCTGCCTCACCTGTGTGCACTGGCTTTGCCCCTCCAGGTGTGCCCACCGCATGAGCTCCTCCTCTCTGCTAACTGATGGGAGGCAGGCTTGTCGAAGCGCTTGCCGAGCTCTACGCGATGGCCGGTAGCGTTCCGGCATGGGGTGACGGAAGGAGTTCTTATAACTGCAAATAATTATCATGGGTGCTATGAAGTTGTCTGTTTATTGAACCAATGACTCTGGCCACCATGCCCACAGTACACTAGCCCTTGCCCCCCAAGATCTGGCGAATGTCTACTGTCCTATCCTTACAACCTAATTATGAATGCACTCAAAAGTTACGTATATCTGCTACTCGTGGCCAGAGTGTAGAGCTACAGCTGTGCTCTCCTTCTCTCAGACAGACTGTCGAGAAGACCTTCCAGGGCAAACTGAGGAAATAACGCTCCAGATGGACCGAGAGAGAGACTGTTCTCGACGTGGCATGCTACCTCGCTTATGTAGGTCAATCGTGGGAGGGCTCCGAGGGTGTCTGTGGAATTAGCCCTCGCCAATCGGACCATAATCGCGGCTGGCCGGCCGGCTATCACAGACACGCACCGCCACTGCCTTGGCACCATCACTTCCCTGGGTCAGTTATACGTGACTCACATCTGCCTTCTGGTAGAAGGCATGCTCGCAGTGTCCCCTTGGCACTGAGGCTTGAGGGGCGGTAGGACGTTGGCCACTTCCTTTATGGACCTAGCCCACGTTGCAATAAAGTGAAACACTTTGGGTTATAGATTCAAATAAAATATAATGTGTTCACTTAAATTTTAATGTGTACTTATTTGGTGAAAAGTACAGTTAGCAGGCTTTTGCGCCAATTTTCTTCAGATTTTTGGCTTCTGGTTGTAGCCACATCATAGTCATTTCTCCTTACTTTGGAGTCTCCATGTTCTCGGTAGAGCATTATATAACTGATTATTTGCAGTAGGTAACAGTCTATTGCTGGTGAATACTGTTGCTCTTCCCTGAAGATGGAGACTGCAGTGTCGTCTGAAACGTCGACAGAAATGACTGGCGTGGCTACAACCCAGAAGCCAAAAATCTGACATTATTTAGTAAAGTATCTATCCATTACAAAATTCTCTAGGTGTACAAACACAAAACTAACCAATTTGAGTTATTATTAACAACTTTGTTACTTGAAAAAATAATTGCGAACAAATTATCCCATATTTGTCACATGTCCTGTCAGCAATGAATAATATGTAGCTGTCTCTTGTCCATTTCTATTTTGATTTAATTTTAAACTTATAACAGTAGAGTAGTCCAAAGAATGTACTAATTTTTATTGACGTAGAAAATTTTATTTGAGTAACTATGTACACATTTTCGCTTGATTTTATTCACACTTTATAGTTTGTTGTTATTGACGCAATTCACAGCTTATATTTGCAAGCTGCACTTACTTACTGTAAATAGAGCATAAATATTATAAAAGTAGCTATCATTATTTATCACTTAAATGTTTTTTTTGCAAGATAAATATTTACAGTATCTTAAAGGCTCGAACAATACGGTTATCATGCACTGTTTACTAACCGAAAACTCTTTATTTTTTGTGCTTCCTTTAACGGATGTGCTCTCGTTGGACTCATCTTAACAGTAAGTATCTATATCCTAGCAACAGCAATAACACCCAGACCTGTTTCCTAACCCCCTCGCCCAGTGACGTCAATATGGAATCTCCAAGTCCAACGTACGGAGATGCAGGGCATCGCGAGTCTTTCCCTGGCCAGAGGAATGGCCCCACGTTCATTCATGTGGAGTGCATTGATGAGGAGAGCTATGTGGAAAAGATCGGTAATGAGGAGAACACGAAGAGGCTGGGAGGCGTCGGGTTCCCAGGGCAGGCGGTGCAGATAATCGCCACCGCAAGTGGCGACAAGGTTGTCAACAGGAAGGTGAGCGATCGAACCGACGGTGCTTCTGCAGAGGAGCCGGTTGCCAAAGTTCAAATAAAGATCACAAAAGATGGTATCAAAGTGATCAGTGACAAGGAGACTACCGTTTGAAATGTTAATAAGAATGTGATGTTTATGAGAGTAATAGAAAGTTAGGTCTGGAGCTGCGTGCAGGGTAGGGAAAGGGGTGCATGGGAGGTAAATTTTCAGCCTGATGTCAGATGGATTTTGTGTTACGGGGGAAATAAAACTGTCTTGTTTAACTTTTTCTCACTACAGTGGAACAGTGTTATAACATTCCCTCTTGTAACATTTTCCTGCTTAATAAGCTGTCTTCTCTTGATCCACAAAAATGTTTTTTTTTTTAATACAAAATTACCCTCGTAATGAAGTTTTCCCTTATTTAAGGCAGACATTTCCTGAGGCCCTTAAGAAATTTTATGACATGGTTCTGCTGTACAAATGGCGTTTATAGTTACGTGTCAGCGAGACAGTATTACAGTAGGCGGGGTTCAGTTTGATAAGTTTGCAGGGCTGGTGAACGTAATGCTTCACCCCAGAGCTTAGGCATTGTATGCCATGAAAAATTGTAAATTTCATACAACTTTTAAATGAATTTTAATCATGGTCACTCCCTGCTCTTGATTTTTCAGAAAATTACAGATTTTACTCAACTTTTGTAGGTTGCCTGACTTAGCTTAAATATATTCATGATGAATTTTTTTTCTCTCGTAAGTAGCATTGTACACTGAACAAACACAAGCATTTTCATTTGTGTCTGCATTTGGACAGTATTACAGAGTTTTGAAACTTGTCAATTTAAATGCAGTATTCGCGTTTGGTGAACCATAAATATTAATACTAGTACATTTTATGATGGCACACAGAATAAAGTACAATAATTGAGATTTTTTTTCTGGTGTTCAAACTACTTTTGACTGGACATTTGTTTTAAAAAAATTATTTTAATAAGTACAGTAAATATCTTTAGCCAAGGTGTAAATTGTATCATTAATTTGTGTGGTTGTTTATCAGTAAAATTATAGTAGTACTTAACATAGTTTGTAAATATCCACTTTTTAGGATATATATGTTGCAGCAACGGTTAGTTGTCATTGAACCTCTACTGCTGGATGATTGCATGAACTCTCTTTTCACTAGCGATTGAAATAAACTGAAGACTGAAACTAAACTGTCAATGTCTATTCTGAAATAAAAACAGCGTAAAATACACTGTCTTACAAAAATAAGATTATTCTATTCTAAAATATGCAGTATNCTATTCTGAAATAAAAACAGCGTAAAATACACTGTCTTACAAAAATAAGATTATTCTATTCTAAAATATGCAGTATTGTGTTCACTCCCTTTTATTTAATATATTGTGTTCAGAATCACTGGAATCCATAACACTGCCATGTGTGTGCCCACATTCAGTTACCATTATGTAGTGCAAGGTAGCTGTGAAAATGTCACAAGTACTAAACGTTCTCACCAAAACTGTATTCTGTAGGATTAAGTTACTGATAGGTGCGAAAGGAGCAGCATTACATTTAGCAGATATCTGTTGGGCAAGGAAGTGCACAGAATGGAAGAGCNACTGATAGGTGCGAAAGGAGCAGCATTACATTTAGCAGATATCTGTTGGGCAAGGAAGTGCACAGAATGGAAGAGCGTATTGTGTCGGCATAATTCTAAGAGTTCTTTACTGTGGATGGAGTTCTGTGTTCTGCCTTTGTGATTAGTAAAACCAAATGTCAAAAGAATTGTGTGCAACCANACTGATAGGTGCGAAAGGAGCAGCATTACATTTAGCAGATATCTGTTGGGCAAGGAAGTGCACAGAATGGAAGAGCATATTGTGTCGGCATAATTCTAAGAGTTATTTACTGTGGATGGAGTTCTGTGTTCTGCCTTTGTGATTAGTAAAACCAAATGTCAAAAGAATTGTGTGCAACCATCATTCTAAAAATTTTGGAACTGGACTGTGCACTTTGATAATCTAACGTTTTCTGTGAAATCAGCTAATCACCTATTGTTAATTTTAACTTGTTGCAGTATACACATTTTTATTTGCCGCTCACGTGTCCCAAACTTTTTGACCAGTGTTATTAATCTCACTACTATCTTTTATGTTCTTGCTGCTGAATTCATCATCATCATCAACATTATCATTATTTTGCAAATTTTACTCTGCTACCATAATATATTGCAATAAAATTGCAGTTTCGTGTATTTTTTTCTCTGCATTGCTTCCCATATTTTCCCTTTGATCTCTCCAGCTTTCTTCTTCTCAGCATATCCTTACACATATGTGCGTGCATGCATGCACGTACACACACACAAAATCATTATTTTTCATCTGTTTAAAAAAATTATAGGTTATTAAACATACAAAGTTTTCCTTTCATCCAGTTCCCTGCAATTAAATAATAACACGCACATCTTTTTGCCATTCAACCATATCTAGGCATATGTCGCATGTAAGGTTTGTCTAATTATATATATTAAATACACACTTGTCTCAAAGTGGAAGAAAGTGGAAGATATGGGAAATTGTTTTAATTTTCTTGTCAGATTTTAAGTTACTGGAAGACCAGAGAATTATTTACTAGACATCATTGCTTAAGAATAAAAAAATGTAAGATGCTGCTATATAATCATTAAGAATCCTCTATGTTTAAAGTGTCACATGCGGCGTTGTGGAAAAATGAGAACCAGTCACTGATACTAGGGAGTCTTGAAACAAACTTGGATCATAATGTTCCTATAGGGTTTATTGTTGCAATGGTCAACCAACTGTTTTTATACCCTGCACTTCTGAAGAAGTAAATCAATTTTCAGTTTTCCATTACAGAGTTATCCTTTACGGGTACCTGTCACCAAAAAATTCATTATTTTATATTTGTACGAAACACTGTTCAACATACACACATTACTTTTGAGTACACTTTCCTCACATTTTTTTAGATTGCAAAGTGTAATGACGCAGTCATAATAATTATTGGGATACTTGGTTCATTTTATTTCGTTTTGCGAGGCTTTGTAATATTTTTATCAGGATTCAAAGTTATAGCCGAGGTTGTATGTTTATCGGTCATACGTTTGTCATTTCAGAAATCCTAGTTTTTGTTTGCGTCAGCATTTGTAGACAGAAGCTTTCCAACATCAGTACAGTTTTTCCTCCTGGAAGTTTGATTATCTTTTACTACAACGCAGTTCGGCATGGCGTGGGGAATAGTTGCCACAGGGGGTCACACAGACTTTCTAAAGAATTCAGGCCCATGCCATGCCCTTATTTGGCACCCTGGGGCGAGGAGTGGGGTTAGGCAAGGGCGACTTATACCCTGAGTGCCTACCGCCCGCTAACAGTAAATGGTATACAGAACGTAGCAGTCAACCAAGACTCGGAGAGGACGCATCGAGCGTGGCAAATATCCCCCACACTGGCAAACTTTATCCTGCTCAATTATTACCGCCGGTGTGAGAGGTCGCTATCTTTGTATTTTGCTCTTTCGATGCAAGCTTTAAATGACTACGGCGGCGTTGCTCTTTGTTTGTTTGTCTGGTGAAACAGACTGTTCAATCTGCATATCTGAAGCTCGTGTGTGAGCTGTTTCTTGTTGAATATTTAATACAATTACAGTAACTAAACCGAGACTTGACTTTATTTTATAGTTGCGAACCGGCTCGGCTTCGCCCGGGTACAATTGAGTTTTACAGTGATACACTAATAAATAAGTTGGGAAAAGACAATTAATTTATGTGAAAACAGAATTTTAAAATTATGCTATGTTGGCCTAGGTTTTTAACTGATTACGGTAACCCAAAAGGAAGGAAATATTTTTTACCCGATAGCCAAGAAGTAGGGTACTGTTTTTGGAGTGTATTAATTTTAAGGTATGCTTAGCAAAACTTATTATACAAAAATAAAAAACAAGCAATAATTTCTTTATTTTATGCAATTTGTTTAAATATCAATTACAATTTGTTGTGTGATTTTAACAATTCCTTGAAGTAACCCATGGTATCTTCGATCTCGTTTCAATGTGAATTATCTCATTCCTGTATGTAGGTTAATTTCCATTACTTATTTGTACATTTCTAAAACAGTAAAATTGTAATTTTGATTTGTTTATATATAAATTATGTACTCTGGAAAAAAAATTTGCTAGAAAAAAGTAATTACTGATAATGTATGAAAAAGTTAAACACTGTGTTGTACAAATATAAAATAATTTTTTTTATGCCTAACATATTTAACATTGTCAAAAATTGTAGACTGCATTAATGCTTTGTTCAAGACAGTAATAAAATTATCAATCAAAATAAAATTCAGGCATCAGTAAAAAAATTATTTATGTACAAGGACCAAAAAAAATGATTGTAGCACAAAATAGTTTTTATTTAATCATGTTCCCCTGTTGCCTTATAATTGTTCTACCAGCCGCAAATACACGCACCTTTTTATGGTCTTAACATTAATAAATCTTAAAAACAAATAACAAATTTCTTATAGTCTTTGTGTTGCTACTGTATTATTTAGGGAGTGTTTCAATAAATTATTGCACAATTAAGAACTAAATTAAAAATATGATATGCATATGGTTTATGGTTATGGATATAATTTTAATATCATTAGTGTATAAATTCAGGTTTCATTTAGGAGATTTATAATCAAACAGCTGCTGCCAGTAAAAGTGTTGATCAATGTGCAATTTATCAGCAGGTAATAATTGAAATTAATTAATTATTTAATTGAGTGATTAATTTGTGCAGTAGTTTGTGTTGCAAAACTTACGGCAGGTACAGGGATTTTGGTCAGAGTACAGTATTTACATATAAGCGGTGTTAACTTTACAAACCATGCTTATCTCTTTCATTGCTTGAAAATTTACTTAAAAAACTTTATTGTAATTCAGTCGTTAATTTTAATTTTTCTTCCCCTTCCTCCACTTACAATTTCTAGGACTTATGAAGATTATTATTATTTTTCAGTGCCTTATTAGATTGTCATGAAGAGGTACTAGTTAGTTTATTAACACTTCCATCCACAGAAAATAATGTATATTATCACACAACTGTTGGTGCAAGTAAATACATCATAATATCTTTATCCTGCGGTACAGAGAAATGTGTTGTGGAAATTGTTCCAAGTCTAGTTTCGTTATTTACAGTATTCCCGTCTTAATGAAAATTTCAGCTGTAAATGTTGAGTAAATGTTTAAGTGGGTTTGCACAGATGGTGTTTTCTGCTGAATAGTGACAGTTGTAATGAATGAAGAATTGTGCTACTACAAACAATATTTATAGGTATTAATAAAAACCTAAATACCTGTTTGTAGCTACTTTCTAGTTAGAAGAAATACCATAAAAATGTCTTTGTTCGTTACCAGAGAAGCATGTAAAAAATGTATCAAAGACTTTCGAAAACAATCCTGTGTCCTTAAATATTATTACTATTTTGGCTGATACTTGTAATTCATAGTGTTGTCAGTAATTTTGTCTCGTTTTTTGAGGTTGCCCCTATTGGCCTTGGGTAGAATGAGATTTATGTCACAGTGGATCCCTGTATCAAAATAATTGGACCAAATATGGTAGCTCAGTACGTACTTATAATTGTGGTAGTACATATTTACTACTTAACAGTAATTCTTAAAATAATAATATAAAAAAATACCAATTATAATGTAAGATAATTGTTGCTTAGTACAGTAGAGGGCAATTTATTGATAAATAGGCATTTTATCCCTAGCACACTTAATAGCAGAAATGTTGTAAACTTAATCTTTGTTACCCATACTGTTTTTTTTTTTTCCTAAAACACTAGGAACACTTTATATTGGTCTGAAACTTCTAAAGCATGTCTTACCACTAAGATTTACATGGGAATTGTGTGCGGTGAAATTAATTAGGTATCCTCAGTTTGTTGTAACATCAGCCGATCACCTTAACCCCAAACTTTTCTTTGTTAAATGCTATTGTACCAATTGTGATATGTTTTACATAAACATTCACCTTCAGGTACTGAACAAATAAGTGCCAAGCTAAGCAGTTTATTCCTGTAGTTGTGATAAATAACATGCATATGTGTCTATTAATGTNTTTTGGGGTTTTTTTTTTTTTTTTTCAGAAAAGCCCCTAAACTTAACAATTACCTTTTCTTCTATATATATATATATATATAGGTTTTTATAAAAAAATTTCAATAAGTGACAGCCAGTTTTATTGCTACAATGTTAATTGTGCACAACATTAGGCTATACTGATCCTCTTAACTGCCAACAAGCCACACTAAAAAGTCAATATAATAAAATTATAATTTTTTTTTTTGAATTTATTTTATAATTGAAAAAAATTTAAAGGCAGAAGTATGCAGCGTTATCACCGGAATCGTCTTTTCAAGGCACATACAAACATGATGTCATAACTATTATGTAACCCAATTGCAGGACCGTCATATTGGATTTAAGAGGTGTACCACCCCTCAAAAAAATCCCAGTCTTGTCATCCCACCTTGACATCGCCACCGCCCCACTGCCCTCCTTCGCTGCCCAAACTACCACCCAATCTCATTACATCACTTTTACATAAACCCCCCCTATAAAGACAATCCTTCAATCCCATTTTGTCTTTGATAAAAGTGTCAAAAAATTAAAACGATTTAGAACATGGTTCCGAGCATTGGAAATTATATTGAAAAGGAAAAATACACAACCCCGCCCCCCTACCATCACCCAAAGATATATCACCCTTTCCCCCTGTCTTGACCACTTCTCATGACACAAGCATCTGCCACAGAAACGCGTGTGAGGGTAGTCGTTACGTCACCTTCACTCCTTATAACCCACATGAAAAAAAATTACAAAGTTTTTTCCCCAAGATGCAAGTTTCAGACTTGCTTATAAAAATATTCCAGTACAGAAAGTATAGCAACTTTCTTGAACGAATGCTAAACATCCACAAAAGTAAATGTCCCAAAACTATACACACACACACACCACACACACACACACGCACACCCGTGCACGCGTGCACACACACACACACACACACAGAGTTTGTTGCTGGTGGAAGGGATCAATGTAGCCCAACGTTGTGGCAATAAAACTACTTAATTTTTAAAAATCAAAATTTATGAAAACTCTTACAGTAAACTCCCAATTTACCGGGGGCGGCTTAATCGTGTTGCGGTTTAACCATGTAGCCATCAGTTCAAAGTAAATTATTGAACAGCTGCCGCCAGTCTGTTGTCACTGCTATTTAAAACCCATGTGCACGCTATTAATTGGCAGGCTACATGCGAGTGATGCAGTACTGATTTATTTGAATATTAAAGGTGTTCGGGGTACTATTTTTACACACGTTTTTAACAGTGAATATTAAAACTTGGAAGTATTAGGAATTCAGGGAAATTGTCAGACAGCACATTTTCATTCATAATAATAAAGTATTTCACTATTGAAACTGGTATCTGCTTCTCAAAAAGGTGATATTGTATAGCTTACGGTAGTTCATACGTGCGGTGGCTATTTATAAATTAACGGTGGCACAGAGTATGGCTGGATGACAAAAAAATCACGTTTACATAAATATTATTTGCCGCAAAAACTATTCCATCGCAAACAACGCGTGGTTTTAACAAATAAATAAACAACATTTATTTTCACTTTGTTACTGCAGTGGGGAGGGGAGTCAGGACAAAAAAGGACAAAATGGCAAGCCGGCCTGAGAAGGGCTTGGCAATTGCAGGCCCAATCCAAATTGCTAGCAAGCAGAATCGCTTCACACGAAAATATGTTATGTTAAAATATTTATAGAGCTCGCAGAAAATTTAAAACTCTGAGAATTTGTTTGCACAATTGCATTTTACACATGAAAAACAAGTTATTTCATGGGGGTGTGGTTTCCAAAGCGAGCCATGCTCACTGGCCAACAGATGGCAGCACGGTCGCCTATTTCACTGTTGTACCACAAAAATAAATTAATATTAGTTATCCGTGAACCCTTAGCCAGTCATTACCCCGGAAAATCGGGAGTTTACTGTACATAAATCGTAAAAACATTGTGATCTGCGGCGACACTGTCACCGTCTATTTTTCTCCATAAACGGGAAATAATTATTAGAGATCCTAGATAGCAAGTCTCTATTTTAAGTTTTTATTAAATTATTAGCTTACCCGGCCACGCGTTGCTGTGGCATAAAAGATTTTGATTCTATTCATTTCTGTGAAATTAATTAAAAGATTTATATGTATTTTCAAAATATTTATTATTTTAAGTACTTGTTTGTTTACAATGTTTTTAGTTTTACCATCTTCCGCGCATATAAATAAGTTGGATGGTTTTCCTTTTCTAGAACAGACACATACAATTGGCAGTGCGAAAAACATTCTGTTTCTAAAAATCTAAATGTTCAAACAGACAGCGGTCAACAAAGGTGCTTCCTGACGCAAAAGCATGGTAAAAATGAGCTTTTTGCAGATTTTAGTACTTTGCAGGTAATGCAGATAAAGAAAGGTGTACAAACACTCGTGGGAACAAAAGGAAGGTTTATAAAAAAAACAGAATGAAAATTGGTTTATTTTTTCGGGAGTTATACGCGTCTGAACAAATGGACACAACATATATATATATATAATAAAATAATTTTTTATAAATAAAATTTTTTTATTAAAATTATTTTTAGGTTTATTGGTTGTTGGGAATTGATGGCAAGGAGAGGGGAGGGTGGAGAGATGAATATCCAACAAGGCCACCGAGCACGACCTCCACGTGTGGCATTATGGCAGGTGTCGCCTGGTTCCTGTTTGCAGCCTGCTGGAGGAATTTTCTTGCTACTGTCATGTCTATGGTTTGATATTGATTAGGTAGGCACAGTAAAAAAAAGTATGGGTTCTCTATATATGAATAAATATTTAATACAAATATGCAACACTATTACTTAGAGAAAACTGAAAAAATTATGACAGGAAACACACACTTTGCTTTCAAAATTGGTTTGGGCATAGTGGCTAGGAAAAATCTGCTATCGCAGCACACAATCCTTGTCTATTCTAGGGTATTTGTCTCATTGATATATTTTCTGGTATAAAGTAAGTAATGTTGTTTCTGAAGTTTAATTGTAATGGTGTGGAGTTACTGAATTTGAATTTTGATTAGATCTCCATTACCTACAATGACTATACAAAAAATATAACAAAAAAACTAAGAACACAATATATGGATGAGAAAAACAAATGCCTTAAAAATGTGATAATGTAAATAAGCACATATTTGAAACAAGAGACAACGTTCCAGTTAGACATTGAGTGACACAGAAACAACAAGAACAGCACAACTATGACAATACAAAAACAGCAAAACCACAAGCGAAACACACATTGAAGTAAGTCAAAGCATTATAATATTTTAATTTTTTGAACCTTTCATTTGTTTATTTATCCAATTAATCCAATCAGAATTTGAATTCATAAAGTGAGTAAGTTACGGAAAACATATTTCTATATTCTGCTTTTAATATTTTAAGAATCACCTGTGGTTGTCATTTCTATTGCATCACATAAGTGTGGCAAGGAGAAAGTGGTAATGGGTTGAGATAATCTATTGCAGAAATCAAATTTTGATAACAGAGCGGTACATATGTGGTTCAGAGACCTTTTCAATCAAGATACCTGATGTCCTTTACTCTCTATAATGTTGTGACATAAAACCAAATACATTCTTTATTAATGAACTACAGTGGAGTCTCCATTATCCGTCAGTCTCGGGACTGTCACCGTGGCGGTTGAGAGAATGGACGGATAATAGAAATTCCCCCTCCCCTCTCCTACCCTTTACCAAAGACATGACAGATACTAGCGATAATAATGTGTACAATATTTAGCACTATATTTTAAACAGGTAGCAGTCAATATAAGTTTGTACAGCACAGTATGTATTTGGTATTAAATATTGTAGACTTCTGTTTATTATGTTGATAAAATAATA
>NQII01014005.1:8708-27464 GCA_002778355.1 Clitarchus hookeri | reverse complement strand
GAGTTGGGCATAACTAAGGCATGTTTATAAAACACAATAAACGTTTTTGAAGTCGGTGCATAATACATACGTGGAAACAATCTATTAAAACACCAGAAAATGTTCGTCTGCTACCTGATTTTCAGTAAAGTTTTTTTAATGAAGTATTACATAATTGCACATTGTTTTCCTAGTTCTATTATTGATTTACGTCCTATGTCATGTAAAGTTTTGAGTTATTATTTACATCTTGCGTGGTCCTAAACTTTTGATGTGTTCTATATCCTCTAACGAAAAAAAAAGGGGAAGCAGGAGGAAATGCATTAATGGTTTATTTTCAAAACGCCGTGTAAAAGATGGTAATGGGAGCAGTTACCGACCACGAACACAGTATTTATTCCCTCCCTCCTGTTATACCTTGTAATTTATGACTCCTTTCCTCCAAAACCAGCGTGGAATGTGGAATTACGCTGGCAGTACCTTTTATGTACGGAACTGTTTTACTGCGACGTCTTTTCAGAGCAGTTTGAGCTACATTTTTTAAATTTTGCAAAGAAGCTCACCTCAAAATNCTGTTTTACTGCGACGTCTTTTCAGAGCAGTTTGAGCTACATTTTTTAAATTTTGCAAAGAAGCTCACCTCAAAATCTTCTCGAACTATTTGTAATCATTACCTTCAATATCTCTGTATCACCTCATCCTGTGGCATTTACTTGAAATTTTGAAACTTTTATCCGGTANCTGTTTTACTGCGACGTCTTTTCAGAGCAGTTTGAGCTACATTTTTTAAATTTTGCAAAGAAGCTCACCTCAAAATTTTCTCGAACTATTTGCAATCATTACCTTCAATATCTCTGTATCACCTCATCCTGTGGCATTTACTTGAAATTTTGAAACTTTTATCCGGTANCAATCATTACCTTCAATATCTCTGTATCACCTCATCCTGTGGCATTTACTTGAAATTTTGAAACTTTTATCCGGTAGGTCTCAGTGATAAACTCCTGAACTATAAATTTTTAACTTAAATGTATCACATTCTTTGTGTTATTTCAAAATTTTATCCAACTCATCTCTTTTTTCCTAACTTCCAGTCATTCCCTTTCCACTGAAGCTTGAAATACTACATTTGATATGAATTTTTGTCAACTTCAGCAATTTCTTTAGGTACATTTTAAAGCGTCGTTTTCTACGCTTATGTTTTCCCACCTCCCTCGCATTCTTACTTTTTCNAATTTCTTTAGGTACATTTTAAAGCGTCGTTTTCTACGCTTATGTTTTCCCACCTCCCTCGCATTCTTACTTTTTCGCGTGATATATCAGGCTCTAAACTCATATTTAGCATTGACTTCTCTCACCTTCGCATGTTTTCACACATAACGCTTCTTTAAGGCAAACCACCAACTTTCTGTTTTGCTCATCTCCGCGCCCTGAACTAGGACAACCTTTTTTTTAACTGAAGTAACCCAAATTTGAAATCTACATATTTTCGGCCTATTTTAAGCTGCTGTGATGGAACTCGGTGGATCTTCACAAATGTAAGGCTTTTCATTGTCTGAGATGGCCGAAAATTCTAACTCACATAAGTCTGACGCCGACACATTTTCAGCAAATATATCTGTCAAGAGGAAGAAGACGATTGTTCCATTTAATCACTTTTTAAGAATATCAAACAACTTTTTCAGTACGTTTTAATAGTCAAGCGTCTTTTCAGTCGCTGACATTTTCGATGTGTCAATATTTTTTAAATTTACATATTGCTGATCGCCTTAAATCTTTACCTGGTGTATTACCATTTCCTCATTTCCTCAAACTTTTACTTTCCAGCCACAAATCTAATTATCATTCCATAAAAAAAAAATTCTTATATGGTTGTTTACTAAAAAACAGCCTCACTTAATATTTTTACCGCAAACATTTTAGTTAAAANACAGTCTCGCTTAATATTTTTATCGCAAACATTTTAGTTAAACTTATTGTTGATATTTGCACTAACAAACTCGTATCTTTGTGTTAGCCAGTTTTTCATTAATTACCTACATCCTCTGAAAATGGACTTCTACTACAGCCCATAAACTGAAAATGATTACTCACACCACTAATCTATAAGTACAATTAGCTTATTAAATCAAGCTGCTTTATTTACAAATGCATTGTCATGTGTTTGTTAGGAATGGACTGAATGGAAGCGCTTGCCTCCTGAGAACGATATGTGAAACGAAATTTCTTCTGAGACCTGGGAAATCTGTGTGGCAGGATATTTTACACGTGTTATTCAGGTAAACTACACAGAAACATAAGTATTATAACTTTGTGAATTAAAATAAAGACTCTAAATAACCATTTAATTATTAATAATTTACTTATTTTATTTTCCTTATTACAGTAAAAATTAAATTTTCTTGCTATTGTTTTTTTAAGGTTAAAATGGCTACACGGTTGGGCAGTAATTATAGTCTGATTTGACCCGCGTAGTCCAGAGGCGCTGTGTTCGCTTTCATAGGAATTGCTACGAAAAGTACTGCACAGAAAAAGTGCTAATGTTCCTGCGACCAACAAATTTACTCATGAGACATTTCTTTGAACGCCTTTCATGAAATTAAATTCGTCATAATGTCGTGTTGAAAAATTAATAATTTTAAGAGTTTACAAAGCCAGGCATTATTACAATGCATGTATACGGTTGATGTGTCAATTTAACGGTAGCCAAATGTTGCATTGCGTTAAAGGTAACAGGAAGAACCAAATATATGTTACTACGACCTTATCGTACTGCTCTGTCAAAAACAGATTATTGACAAGACATAAACTTCTCGTATTTGAATACACTTTGCAAACAAAATATCCCATTCCAACGACGTATGAAGTTTCATTCAATGTATAATAAGCCAATGTAAAATAACTGTACTAAGTATTGGAGTATTACTGTTAAATGAATAAAGAGCTGAGATTAGACAAAACGGGAATAGTTTAAGACACAAATAGGTGTGGTCTTCAGGCCGAAACTGAATCCCGTGTAACACAACAACGTTTCATATTATGGAAATGTTACAGATAGCAAGAAATATTTTTACAAATTTACATTTATTGTTTTATCATAAGCTAAACATCACGAAGACGACGCTTCGAGAATAGATTTAGAATATAGCTTCTACTTATATTTTCGACATATTTTTTGATGAGGAATCACATGCCAAAGTTTGTCAGTAGAGTTCAGTTCCACCCTGTATACATTCTTGAGTATTTAAAATATACCTGGAATGGAAATAGACCACATATAAGACTGAACATGTGGGAATGTTAAGCGTCGTTACTATACAAATGTGGGAAATTCCCTNGAATGTTAAGCGTCGTTACTATACAAATGTGGGAAATTCCCTATGCATTTGTTGGCCATTTCTTGTGCAAAACTTTACCATTCGCACTTTTTCACTGTTCATATACGTTGGCGTGGTAACTTTGGGAACAAATTATAGTGTAAGCAGTGAATATTGACTTTTCCCGCGTCTCATAATTGGCATGTGTGACGTGTCGCCATTGTGTCGCAGGACGCCGGAGAGACGAGATGAAGTCCTCGCCCCAGGAAGATACGACGAGGCAGCCTCGCACCAGGACTGCAAGCCGTGGACCACATCCTGCCCCGTGTCCTTCCTGGGAGTCCTTCTCGCCAGCGGAGCTTGAACGCCCAGCTCCACGGACGCCGACTTTACGAGACCCCAATAGTTTGCTACCCCTACCCTTTCCACAAGTGATCGATTTGGAAAATAAGGAGGGAACCGGGGAATTTCCCCCTTCTGGATTTTTTCCCCGACATTGTCAGCGTTGTAGGAATTGTATGCACTGGAATTGTGTTGTGTATGTAATTATCGTTATGTCTGTGAATATGTTATTTATGTCAGTTGTATACCAGGTCTGAGTCTTGTTTGGCATATATATATACATACGTATTATATATTATAGGCATATGTATCATAATCAGGCATTTTAAGCTGTGCTTCTCAGACATTAAAGTCTATTTTCACTCAAAAGCATTATTATTTTCATGGAGGGAACGATAATGATTATTTGATAGCCATGAAACACGGTAGAAAATTTAGATTTCTGAAACATAATTAACTGACAAAAAAATGCAAATCGTTAGAATATATATATTGTATATATATAGATTGTTTAGTGTCTGGCATGGTTTAGTGTCTGGCATATATATATATGCCATACACTAAACAATCTGTCTATAAGAAACAAAATAAAATTTTAAAAGAGTTTTCTTATTCATTTATTTATTTCCTCAAATGTTTTTACTATATAACATCTTCTTTTTAAAAAGTCGGAGTAATGATATTTTAGACACACAGTTTTTAATATTCTGACAGTTACACAAAATTCTAGTAAAAAAGTTGTATGCATTATATTAACCGTTTTTTCAATACATGCGGTACTCCGCGGCTTTGGCCACCTGGAATTTAAAGTTTTATGTTTGTCAGATTGGATGTATAGGAAGGTTTTTTTACTTCAATTTTGGGAGGTAGACATGTTTGGTGTCTGGCGGATTAAAATTGCTTAGTTTTTGTTCTACAGATGCGCTACCAACAAACTTGAGTTTGTAATAGAATAAGTGTGTTGCATGTAACGAACTAAACAAAGCTGGTTTTCTGCTGCCATCTCCCAGTCTTCTAAAGCAAAAAGCACACGGATATTGACGAATCCACGAAAATATACTTCCCCCCTTTTCACACCGTTAATGGAAGAATTTCTGAAAACCTACAAACTTATTAAATGCTTTTTTACTTGCAGTACTCTGTAGCAAAGTAACACTGCGATACCGCACACGATGTTAGAGATTTTGAAGTGTCAGTAGAAATTTAGTTAGCTCTTTTCACCTCCTTAGTATACAATTTCGAAAATCCCTAGATTGTATTTTGGGCATTGCTGTTACCAGTATTTTGAAACAAAAATTACCGTGATGTCACGTAGGATTTCAGAGATTTTTAAAATTCCGCGGAAACATATTTTGCCCATTTTTACCCTCGTAAGGGACGAATTCCGACAATAAGGTCAAATTTTTAGGCATACATATACGTGTTATTTGATGCAAGAAATACGCCGGTATCTCAATACCTTTAAGAAACATTAAGTTTATAGGCAAAATATATTTTACCCCTTTCTATACTTTTACATAATCAGTGACTAAACTTAAAAAAAAAATGTTTTGAGGCAATTTTGCGTCTAGCATTATGAAGCAAGAATCACTGCGACATCACATCGGGTTTCAGAGATTTTGTAAATACTGTCAAAATATTCATTTACCCATTTTCACCCACTTGAGATGCAATATGTACTCTGATATCCAAAAATGTTTAAAAGATACTGAAGGTACGTAGGAAACACTTTTGACTCTTTTTCATCTATAACGACTTAATAAAAACATCCTTCTTGGTTTGAACTTACGCCCTGATGGGGAGCCGCCCCATGATTTTTGTTTCTGGGTCCATCGGTGTGGGGTATGCGCTGGCAAGTCTGTCAGTGAGTCGATAAGTAAGGACACATCCTTTTATACATACAGAATATATATATTTATATATACACACACATGTGAAGAAACATTTTCTGAATCTAATCTGTGCGTACTTTTATCTCTTAAAGGACTATAACTTTGCAGATGAGTAAAAACTGATGAGCTATATACATAATAACTGGAAAATTTCGCGATTTCATTTTAGGAAAAGCTATACTTCAAACACATGTACATTCCTGTTACGTTTGCAATTGGATCACAGCTTATTAGACACGCCCAGGTAAGCTCTGAGCCAATAGCATACCTGCAAGGGAACATGCTCCGAATCCCGTGCCACCTGATTTGAGATAAAACTAGCTACCCACTGGGCAGGTGCCAATGAACAGATAGCACGCAGGTCGTTTAAAACGCGTTATTTTCCTGTCCCTATCCACAAATTTTACAAGAGAGGAGTAGAAACATTGTTTATGCACGAGAAAAGCAGTCTGTGATGAATATCATTTAAATTAGTGGAGTTCCTTGGGATTCGTATTAACCGTTCAGAGTTCTCTGACGACGCAAATGTTTGTAGAGATCAGAGCAGCTCTGAGCGGTCCGGAAACGGGCTTCGGTGTGCCGGGGTAAACACACAGTGTCAATGTTTGAGCTCGGGCTTCGGTGTGCCGGGGTAAACACACAGTGTCAATGTTTGAGCTCAAACAGGTAACTCGGCATCGCTGTGACATGCTACAGAAAACTCGTCCCTAGTCACAGTTTTCTCAAACGGGACGCACCGTGATTACAAATGTGTCTGTCCTCGGTGTTTGAGAAGCTTCTTCTCGTCACTCTGGACGTGTGCTTTGTCTCAAACTTCGCTAACATTTCTAATTGTGTTCCTTGCTCGCAGACTAACAGTATAATTAAAGACGCATAATGAAGTAAAAATTTAGTTAGTGTATTTATTCTTGTGCGCTTAAATAATAATATAAGTGTTTAAAGTCAAAAGTTAGACAATAATGGAGCTGTCTTGCAGCATCTTGATATTGGTAAGCACTTTGCTGGCGTCACAAATATTCTGCGAAAAATTAGGTGGTAGAGAACGTATTTTGAGAAGAAAGAGAAGATACGTGACATTTCCTGAAGGAAGCAGTCTGGGGGTGAGTTCCTAGCCCGTTTTTAACTCTTGTATTTTACGTCCTATTTTATTGTTTTCTCTAAACTTAAAAACTCTTTCATATGTTTATATTTTAGTTTAAGTATGTAAACACCAATACAGAATGATCCAAACAAATTTGTTGCGAATTTACTAGCAAATATTTTGTATTATTTTTGTGGACAAATTGTTTGGTTTTGCTGCAACCATAATTACAAATGCTAAGTTGTATAAATGAAAAAAAAATTACAATATAAACATTTGCCGTAAGCTACCACGTGACACATTTGTTATTACCAAATAACAGGCCGCATGTATAAAAAAATTTTAAATATAAAAAGAGTTTTGCATATTTCAAATGTTTTTTAATTACATGAAATGTTATTTAATTTTTATATATAATAAACATATAATACATAATAATATATATCAAACTGTAGCCCAAAGGTATTCGTTTATTTTGTAAAGTTTTTCACTTGCACCACTTAGTATTTGTTATTATAGCTGCAGCGGAACAGAAAAAAAGGACATGCGGGGAGGACACAGTCGCCTGTGGGCTTTCTGTGCTCAGGTGCAGCCCGCCAAAGCATTTTGACTGTGGCTTTGTGAAGGGCGCGTGAAATGTCGTGCGTGGAGGACACAGTCACCTGTGGGCTTTCTGTGCACAAGTGCAGGCCACCAAAGCATCTTGACTGTGGCTTTGTGAAGGGCGCGTGAAATGTCGTGCGTGGAGGACACAGTCACCTGTGGGCTTTCTGTGCACAGGTGCAGGCGGCCACAGCATCTTGACTGTGGCTTTGTGAAGGGCGCGTGGAAGGACGTGCGTGGAGGACACAGTCACTTGTGGGCTTTCTGAGCACAGGTGCAGGCACCCACAGCATTTTGACTGTGGCTTTGTGAAGGGCGCGTGAAATGTCGTGCGTGGAGGACACAGTCACCTGTGGGCTTTCTGTGCACAGGTGCAGGCGGCCACAGCATCTTGACTGTGGCTTTGTGAAGGGCGCGTGGAAGGACGTGCGTGGAGGACACAGTCACTTGTGGGCTTTCTGAGCACAGGTGCAGGCACCCACAGCATTTTGACTGTGGCTTTGTGAAGGGCGCGTGAAATGTCGTGCGTGGAGGACACAGTCACCTGTGGGCTTTCTGTGCACAGGTGCAGGCGGCCACAGCATCTTGACTGTGGCTTTGTGAAGGGCGCGTGGAAGGACGTGCGTGGAGGACACAGTCACTTGTGGGCTTTCTGAGCACAGGTGCAGGCACCCACAGCATTTTGACTGTGGCTTTGTGAAGGGCGCGTGAAATGTCGTGCGTGGAGGACACAGTCACCTGTGGGCTTTCTGTGCACAGGTGCAGGCGGCCACAGCATCTTGACTGTGGCTTTGTGAAGGGCGCGTGGAAGGACGTGCGTGGAGGACACAGTCACTTGTGGGCTTTCTGAGCACAGGTGCAGGCACCCACAGCATTTTGACTGTGGCTTTGTGAAGGGCGCGTGAAATGTCGTGCGTGGAGGACACAGTCACCTGTGGGCTTTCTGTGCACAGGTGCAGGCGGCCACAGCATCTTGACTGTGGCTTTGTGAAGGGCGCGTGGAAGGACGTGCGTGGAGGACACAGTCACTTGTGGGCTTTCTGAGCACAGGTGCAGGCACCCACAGCATTTTGACTGTGGCTTTGTGAAGGGCGCGTGAAATGTCGTGCGTGGAGGACACAGTCACCTGTGGGCTTTCTGTGCACAGGTGCAGGCGGCCACAGCATCTTGACTGTGGCTTTGTGAAGGGCGCGTGGAAGGACGTGCGTGGAGGACACAGTCACTTGTGGGCTTTCTGAGCACAGGTGCAGGCACCCACAGCATTTTGACTGTGGCTTTGTGAAGGGCGCGTGAAATGTCGTGCGTGGAGGACACAGTCACCTGTGGGCTTTCTGTGTACAGGTGCCGGCCGCCACAGCATCTTGACTGTGGCTTTGTGAAGGGCGCGTGAAATGACGTGCGTGGAGGACACAGTCGCCTGTGGGCTTTCTGTGCACAGGTGCAGTCGGTGCTGAGCAAGCCGCTGCTGGACTACTCGTTCCCCTCCGACTGGAACTGGAACGTGGAGTACACGGTGAGCTTCAAGCTGCCCAACGACACTCTCCAGCGACTGGAGCGCCTGTTACAGCCGCAGCGAGACTACCTCCATGCACACCGACGAGAGAGGAGGCACGTCTTCCAGCAGTTGGAGGCCATACTCAACCTGTGAGTANAGACTACCTCCATGCACACCGACGAGAGAGGAGGCACGTCTTCCAGCAGTTGGAGGCCATACTCAACCTGTGAGTAGGCATGCTTGTTGTTACCTTCAACATTGACGAGAGGGAGAGATTTATGGCCACAATAGTAAGGGAAGATATTGCGAGTATGTTTTTTTTAACATAGAGAGACGGTGAGAGAATTTAAGGTTAGGGAAATCGATGAAGACTTTGTGGGTATATATCATGTTTCTTTTTAACATAGAGAAAATAAGATATAAATAGGGGCGTAATAATATAGGAAGACTGTGTGATTACTTATGTTTATTTACAACATAGAGGGGAAAGTTCTAAGGGTATTAAAGGGTTAAAAGAGAATTTCCTAAATAATCCTTGTAAATATTCCCCACCTACAACTGCAAATACTTTAATATTAAGTCCATAATCTATTTTCTTGTTTAAAAAATTGTAGGTTTATGAAACCCCGTAAAAATTGTAGCTGGTACCATGTAGGCAACAACACTCCGTTTGTTAAAATGTTTTCGACGTAAGAGTAATTATTTGTGTCACCTTATTGGTTTATTTTTCAAATGTATTTATGGAATAACCAGAATGGGCACGAATGCTAGTTATTAGGACTATCCAAATGTTACTTTCAACATTTGGTGCAACAGACACGGTGGAGTAAAAAACTGTACTGAGCAATTCTCCCAAAACTGTTTGCCCAACAGTTGATCTAACTGCATCAACACTGACTGTATTTGTTTTCAGACATGGAATGAATGGAAAAGCATGCCTGCTCAGAACTATATGTGAATCAAAATTCCTGCTCACTCCTGGAAGGTCACTATGGCAAGACATGCTGCATGTTATATTGAGGTAAAGCATCACTCATATCTACAAGTATTTATTCCAATTTTGCTCTCTCCACGTAAGGAGTAAATTATTTTAATAGAAAGCTTTCTATATGTGTACACACATACACATGTATACATACATATTCATACATACACATATAGCACACTAGTGTGAGTTCATGAGTGTGGTTTGTTTTTTTGAGAAACAACGTTGAAATCTCCAAATAGTTTCGACACTAAGAAAACTAAATCTAAATATTGTGTACGACTTATGGTCTAAAGTGATTCTTAAGAACTTTATGTCCTACTAAAAACTTGACAAATGTATTAATTTAATGAAAATAATACAGAACGTGTTTATATGAAAGTTTTATGGTCTGGATAACGTGTAACTGGACAAATAATTTAAATTACTATAGAACCTGTTACGAACATGAAATTATTCAGTGCACATTTATTAGCTTGAAAAATTTACTTAATATTAAATTTCTGGGATCGTTAAAACGGTTCTTTTTTAAAGTCGGACTTTTAATCAACATGTTAAAATTACCAAAGATTTTGTATTCTCATACTTTCTAAATTCCACTGTTTTCGAGTAATTATAGTCGTAATTTACAAATAGGAGTTTATAACATACTAGGCAATAGGGAATATCATAAAAGTGTCGCGTGTGAAAAGCATTCACGAAATGAACTTCTTTTGCAGTGAGAGGCATTTACGTACACTTCTTTTACTCCTTCAGCAACACTACATATGAAAATCCTTCAGAAACAGATAGGCTTATGAAAGTAGTTTAGGAATGTCGACTTATTGCGTAATAACGCGTCTTAGAAACCTGTAACTTAAGTGTCAGACATTTTAATTGTTAGGATAGGTAACCACCCCATTAAATCCCATGAACTAATTTGATTACAGCCACAGGTCTGCAGTTGTGGCAGAAATTTGCTTGATTTCACATCATCCAAACATTCTATTTTCTATCTTAAGTACGTTCTATAACACTTGCTATAAACTCGTATTCTATACATGCTTTGATAGACGTATACCACACTTTGGAGCATCTGAAGACTGTAAGTGTTAAATTGGGTCAAATTTCCCTGCAGCCGCATGCTGCCGGTTTTACAAAGTTACGTTCCAAACACCTGAAATCAACAGATGGGAAATTTAAATAAGGAACGAAACTTTTTAGGGAATTCCTTCGCGTGTCCTGACCCGGTGTAATGATCTGTTATAACTTTAGTTTTTCCCGTGACTTCATTGCGTGGCGAGCAATGTAACTTAACCTATTGAGATCCAGTGTACACAACTGTGTATATTACGCACGTGTAGGTAATTTTTGGTCCGTACTGCACATTTCGAAGCTCAATGACCAAAAATTGTACTTTGGCTAAATGATTCGCAAACTGTCTCACTAGTATATGCCATAATTGGTTCGTATTACTGTAGCGGAACAGATAGCCTACAGATCATTGGCTGTGATAACGAAGCAAGTGCTGTGTCGAGTTAAGTACAGCACGCATCATAATTGTTTTGTTTGCAACACCTGAAACAGTAAATTAGAGTGGGTCCGAAAGAGTTGAGGACAGTAACCACGAATAAATGTTTTTTTATTTTTAATTTTGACATTATGCTGTTCCAATTTTAGGGATTACTAACGATTACTGTTATCGCACAAAAAAACTGAGCATTTAGTTTTCGCACTAATACAAGTCACATATCTCAATTATACTGTTTTAGAAATGTACAAATAACAAAAACTGACTTACGTAAAATAATGAGGTAATTAGCACTGAAATAAGTTGCCAAGAACTACTTCAAGACATTTATAAAATCGTAAAAGAAAATGTTTTTGGAGTGTGTAAAGTCTCTGGAAATAAGGAAATCCTTGCGTATTTTTTATTTGTGGCTGCCTCTGAATTTTTGTAAAATAACTTTTGCTATGTATACCTTAAGACATTTCATTTCAGTTCCTCTTGTTACATTTTCTGCAAATAGTTTGGTTTATTTTATTTGTACGTAAGAAAACCACTATAAAAAAATCAATACAGACCCTTGCATTTGTCATTATTTTGTAATTTATAATTTTATAGTGGGAGCAATTAATATATTGGCTTAAAATATAGGAAAATTCTCTAGAGTATGTACAGCAAACTCTGTTGAAATATTAGCTGATTCACTAATGTTGACAAGAGAGTAACGAAAACTTGTGAAATGTTATTTCCCGCCATGAAACTAGGCATTGGTCAGAATCAGAAACGAAACAAATAGCCATAATTTTGAGATGATTAATCTTTATAATACCAAGAAACTACGATCATGCAAGCAAAAATAAATTTTCCACCCTTTTCAACAACTTATTGTCAACAAGCAATATAAAAATTAATTTTTAACTCAGTTATTAAAAAGATTTCTTCACTAAGCATAAGTAAAAACAATGAAAGGTAATTTTCTCTCCAACTCGTTGGAAGTTCTCAGTTTATCAAAAACCTATCTCAAGTTCTAATTTTTTTGCCTATAACATACATGTGATCAGTTAAATAAATTTTATAACCGTGTAAAAGTACTTCAAATGAGCATGTCAAAATCTCGCTTCCTTTCCGCTTATCCGTTGACGTTGTAAGGTGTTTTAACGTGGAATATCATGAGAGTGACTATGATATGTAGTGTGCAACGCACACAATATGATGGCATTACCCATAGAAATAATCCAGCCCACGCGTCGTACAATGGAAACATATTTGCAGAAGATGAGCTTTAGCAACGAAATAAAGAATTCCGAAACTTATCCTCATGTACTCATATAATATTTTTCACTAAAGCAATGCCCACGCGTTTTATGATTTCCGGGTAAGGGGGCGGAAAGTGATCATGTGGGTCTGGTTGTAAGCAGTTTGGTCTATTTTTATTATTTAAAGCGGTGGCGTAGTGGCCATGGCGCTCGCCTCCCACCACGGCGATCCGGGTTCGATCCCCGGCGGTTTTACTCCCGGGTTTTCGCATGTGGGAATTGTGCTGGACGATGTCGCTTGTCGGTGGGTTTTCTCGGGGTAATCCTGTTTTCCCCGCCCATTCTAGGGTTTCATTTCTGTAATGCTTGGGTATGACGGTCACCTACGGGTCCCAGCTGGAAAGACCGTCACTCAGAGGGTGTTGCCTTGCCCTGGGTGCACTCCCCACTCGCCATTATTATTATTTTCAATGAAAAAAATTCTGAGGACAGAAATGAAAGTTGATATTTTGTCACCAATTGAAATAAAAACATGGTCATTGAAAAGTTTCGAAGTCAGCGAAAGAGTGTTTTAAAGTATTGCGGCAGTGGTGTATCCTTTCTGAGCAGATTGCAGTATTAAACATCTATTGGCAAATCCTGAGGAAACGAAACTCACGCAAAGCTTCACCATCGCCATGCTTCCTTGAGACCGGACGTGACATCGACGCGTTGCAAATGCTTACTCGGGAGTCCCATAGGTGCACGACGAGATCACTGTACGCCAGTTTGGAAACTTGCGCCCAGAGGTGATGGTGCACTTGATGCGCGTGGCATAATCGCCCTTATAGCTCCAGTGCTTCTCTGCCTCAAATGCAGGAAACAGTTCCAGGTAAGCGGGAACTTGAGTGCCACTGAATACGGGCACCGAGATAAAAGGTTTCGTTGAATCAAACAAAGTTTGTCTGCCGCAACCAAATGAATTGTTTGTATAGTGGCAATAAAATATTTTGCTGTCGGAACCAAATAATTTTGGTTTTTTGTTAATTGGTTGCCCCCAAACAAATATTTGGTTGGCGCAACTAAAGATTTTATGTTACTCTACATAAACTAAACAATTTCGGGTAATATAAAAAAATTGGAAGAACAAACCCGATGCGAATCCACATCGTTTGCTCTATAGCGCTACGCTCTAGCAACATCAGATAAAGTAACTACTAATGAAGCAGAAGAGTTTTTACGTATATGCATTTCGAATACTGTACATCGTGCACAAATAAATATTTCAATTTTTACAGCTTTACTTTTAGGTTTCTTTTAGAACTTGTTTTTTTTTTTTTTTTTAGAATATTTATACCGTTATTAAGCATCAATAAATGCACCAACCAACATAGTTTATCTCCTATTTGTCACAAAAAAATACAAATAAACTTTCGAGTTGTATTTTCTAACGAGGTCAATCAAATGAGTGGCCAAACAATATATACAGTTTATTGAACTAAACATTTTGTTGGCAGTTTATTTTCTTTTGGGCCAACACAGAGGGTTTGTTAATTAAAGCGTGTCATTTGTTTGATGAACAAAACTAGTTTGGTTGCTTGTCAAGTTTTCTTTGTTCGACAAAATATATTTTTGGCCCTAAGTAAGCAAGTTTTTGGTTGTGTTTTCTGTCAGTGGGGTGTGTGATGTGTCGCAGGATGCCCGAGGGCCGGGACGAAGTCCTCGCCCCAGGAGGATACGACGAGGCAGCCTCGCACCAGGACTGCGAGCCGTGGACCACATCCTGCCCCGTGTCCTTCCTGGGAGTCCTTCTAGCCAGCGCTACTTCGCAGCCTGGCATGGGCGTGCTGCTACCTTTCCTCGGCCTGTGAAACAAGAGTTGAACCACGCGCCTTGAGTCCCTAGCGGCTATCCTACTTCTCAGCGACGGTGATGATGAGAACTACACACAACTCTGGTTAAACTAACCGTCTGTGCACGAATTACCTGTTCCACAGATCCTTCGTAATCGCAACATACAGTTTCAGCGGAATTGTGTTTTATCACAGAATTCTATTTATTCTTCAATATGCTTGAAAATAAATCTTCTACGATTAAATAAATACGTTTTTGTTCATTTGTCTTATACCAGTGTGTAGCGAAATGCTTGAATGGACGTCGACGGTGAGCCGTATAAGCTGAAAATACCTGTATTCAATTTATTTTATTGGACAATCAATTACATTCATACACACGCCTCTAAACATCTGAGCGAACTGCAAAAATCATTCAGCGACAGTGAAAGTTGGTGAATACGCACAGCGGTGGGTAGCACGGGAACAATTTACTGTGCGCGATGGTGGAGTGGACATATATACGTGGCTCTTAACATCGAGGTTCTGTGGGAAGATGAGCGTGAAGCGAGGTGAGTATGGAGCAGCACCGGAATGAAAGGGCGGGGGAAAAGGGAGATTCCCGAGAAAACCCGCTGACCAGAGGCATCGTCCGGCACGATTCCAACGTGCGGAAATCCGGGAGCGATTCCGCCGATTATCGAACTCGGTTCGCCTTATTGGGAGGCGAGCGCTCTAGCCGGCGCACCACCACGTCCCCTTCTCAGGACAGTCAGTAGTATGTTACACGCACGATACTTGCCAGGTGGGGGTAAGCGAGTGGTAGGCAAGCCGAGAAGACGTACGAGATAGTCTTACGAACACTGACTGAGTTCGAGAGAGGCCAGGTTGTTGGCGCGCCGGATTACCCGTCGTTCGGGAGGTCCGGACTTCGCAGTCACGACAGACTCCTTCCGGACGATTGAAGTTTGACAACAGCAGGGAGGACAACAGTTGAATGATATTGTTTATTCCGGCGTAGGCTATCCGGATTAAGAAACAGCTTTGCTCTGATCTTGACCCACAGCTGTTCATCCCAAGATCCTCTGACGAACTTGGGATAGCAAAAGTTTTACTAGTGCCAGTTGGTTAATCCCGAAGATCTTTCGCGTGTTGTAGAATCTCAATAGCGACAAAAATCTGTTCGGGGCCATGGGTCGCAACGTGTCAATGAACTAGACCGAGAACCTGTTTGAGGACACTGTCATTTTTCACTTGTGTGTGCGAAATACGGATCCTTCTCATTTCACCCCAGCTGCTTGATGATGAATGTCACATTTTGGCCCATGTTTTAAAATAAGATAAACTGTAGTGATGGCCCGATACTGAAAAAACCCGATAGCGATGAAGGTTCCGATATTTAGGATTTTACCGATCCGATACCTGTAAACCGATGTTTTCATATACCATACTGTAAGCAGACATTTGTCACTAAAGTGTATGAGAGAAAATTGCTGCCTGGAAAAGTTTTGTTTGAAATAAGCTAAATAGACTTGCTGTTAAGTGAGATTTACTTTATGCCTGGTGCATCAAAGCAGCAAAAAAAAAATAGTTTAACATTATACAAAATTATAGCTAACTACAACATATTACAAAACTAAGTTAAGGTTGCAAAAATGTCGCTAGTTTACAAAAAATATGTAAAAGGACCGGAATGAAAACTAAACTAACAAGCCACGATCATTTTGTTTACTCTGAGAAACGTACGTCGAACATAAGACTGCTTTACCAAAAATAAAAATGTAATCCGTGAAGTGAAAAATAATGACGGGTATGTAAATTCTAATTTGTTTTTTCGTAAGGACTTTTTTTTAATCTGTTTAAAAAAAAAATTAATTGTTGCATATCGACATTTTAAATTAATTATGTTCTTTTTAGTTGTATTGCTGCAGTCTGATGTTAAGAGTTGAGAAAATTAAGTGTGCAGCAGAAGAGAGAAAATAGTTGAGGTTAGAATGGCCATTAACGATGCGCCGATATTTTATTGCCGATCTCCGATAATGGTAACTGTACCGATAATACCGATATCCGATACCGGATATCGGCTATCGGGTCATCACTAAGATAAAGGGCTTATTCGGTGTTTGGCGCAAGAGACTGCAGCTGCATGGTGCATGCCACCTGTCATGGTTCCTAACCTCGTAGTTGTCGGCTGCGGAAATGGTAACAAAATGACCGCAGGTTTTTTTTTTCCTAACCTACTCTAAAACTAAGTGTTATATATTAGTCCGCGGTAGGAACGGGATTATTGCGTCTCAGGGCTAACCCCTTACGCTTACAAGGAAAGGAAAAACATGCAAGGAGACGTGCATCGCGGCAAAGAGGGATTGGGTTTCCCATGACCGAGTTTGGCCATGGAAAACCTCCCTAATTTACTTATAGTTAACTAACTACATCTAGAAGAGAAAGGGAAAAACCGGCACGGACAGGAAAGAATTAAAAATTATTACATGCATTATGAGAAAATGCTACAGGAGAAAGATAGGTGGGTACCATGCTCTTTATTAATGGGAGAGGAGAAACTAGTAGAGAGGTGGCTGGGATAACCGCAGGTTGTCGCCTAAGAGTAGCTATCATCGTCACCTGGTGCGAGCAGCACTTTATGCTATAAGTGTACTAAATATATTTAACTNCCTTCGTAATCGCAACATACAGTTTCAGCGGAATTGTGTTTTATCACAGAATTCTATTTATTCTTCAATATGCTTGAAAATAAATCTTCTACGATTAAATAAATACGTTTTTGTTCATTTGTCTTATACCAGTGTGTAGCGAAATGCTTGAATGGACGTCGACGGTGAGCCGTATAAGCTGAAAATACCTGTATTCAATTTATTTTATTGGACAATCAATTACATTCATACACACGCCTCTAAACATCTGAGCGAACTGCAAAAATCATTCAGCGACAGTGAAAGTTGGTGAATACGCACAGCGGTGGGTAGCACGGGAACAATTTACTGTGCGCGATGGTGGAGTGGACATATATACGTGGCTCTTAACATCGAGGTTCTGTGGGAAGATGAGCGTGAAGCGAGGTGAGTATGGAGCAGCACCGGAATGAAAGGGCGGGGGAAAAGGGAGATTCCCGAGAAAACCCGCTGACCAGAGGCATCGTCCGGCACGATTCCAACGTGCGGAAATCCGGGAGCGATTCCGCCGATTATCGAACTCGGTTCGCCTTATTGGGAGGCGAGCGCTCTAGCCGGCGCACCACCACGTCCCCTTCTCAGGACAGTCAGTAGGATGTTACACACACGATACTTGCCAGGTGGGGGTAAGCGAGTGGTAGGCAAGCCGAGAAGACGTACGAGATAGTCTTACGAACACTGACTGAGTTCGAGAGAGGCCAGGTTGTTGGCGCGCCGGATTACCCGTCGTTCGGGAGGTCCGGACTTCGCAGTCACGACAGACTCCTTCCGGACGATTGAAGTTTGACAACAGCAGGGAGGACAACAGTTGAATGATATTGTTTATTCCGGCGTAGGCTATCCGGATTAAGAAACAGCTTTGCTCTGATCTTGACCCACAGCTGTTCATCCCAAGATCCTCTGACGAACTTGGGATAGCAAAAGTTTTACTAGTGCCAGTTGGTTAATCCCGAAGATCTTTCGCGTGTTGTAGAATCTCAATAGCGACAAAAATCTGTTCGGGGCCATGGGTCGCAACGTGTCAATGAACTAGACCGAGAACCTGTTTGAGGACACTGTCATTTTTCACTTGTGTGTGCGAAATACGGATCCTTCTCATTTCACCCCAGCTGCTTGATGATGAATGTCACATTTTGGCCCATGTTTTAAAATAAGATAAACTGTAGTGATGGCCCGATACTGAAAAAACCCGATAGCGATGAAGGTTCCGATATTTAGGATTTTACCGATCCGATACCTGTAAACCGATGTTTTCATATACCATACTGTAAGCAGACATTTGTCACTAAAGTGTATGAGAGAAAATTGCTGCCTGGAAAAGTTTTGTTTGAAATAAGCTAAATAGACTTGCTGTTAAGTGAGATTTACTTTATGCCTGGTACATCAAAGCAGCAAAAAAAAAATAGTTTAACATTATACAAAATTATAGCTAACTACAACATATTACAAAACTAAGTTAAGGTTGCAAAAATGTCGCTAGTTTACAAAAAATATGTAAAAGGACCGGAATGAAAACTAAACTAACAAGCCACGATCATTTTGTTTACTCTGAGAAACGTACGTCGAACATAAGACTGCTTTACCAAAAATAAAAATGTAATCCGTGAAGTGAAAAATAATGACGGGTATGTAAATTCTAATTTGTTTTTTCGTAAGGACTTTTTTTTAATCTGTTTAAAAAAAAAATTAATTGTTGCATATCGACATTTTAAATTAATTATGTTCTTTTTAGTTGTATTGCTGCAGTCTGATGTTAAGAGTTGAGAAAATTAAGTGTGCAGCAGAAGAGAGAAAATAGTTGAGGTTAGAATGGCCATTA
>NQII01014004.1:6072-18546 GCA_002778355.1 Clitarchus hookeri | reverse complement strand
CGTCATGTCGGAGGCGTATGGCTGCTATATAAGCCGTGTCTCCCCAGTCAACACCAGTGAGCTCAAGATGAACATTCCATTTCGCCCAGAGAATGTCTACAATAATGTGACTCCTGGCAATAACTGTTTGACCTATGACTGTAATGGCGAGTCAAGAACATACAGCGAGCAGTGCGACGGTTTAGCACATTGGTTGCTTGTGCAAAATCCAACGTCGACGTACTTGCAATGTCAGCACATGGTCGAATGCAATATTCTGGGAAGATGTGTCATTAACTATATGCGAACAGAAGACACTCCCCTGCCAAGTGGGCCGGATGAAGTTATAACTCATGCTTTATTTCAAGATGCAATACGAGTTTACCTTCTGCAAGAACCTTTGGGGCTGCCGGCCAACTCTGCTGTGATTGACATTACTAAGGTGGACGTCCAGCTGCCTACCGATTTCAAACGCAATAGGTCTGCTGCTGTCAAACGCAAGAACTCCCTGGGTCAAGACGAAGTTATAACTCACAATTTATTGCAAGATGAAATAAGAGTTTATCTTTCGCAAGAATTTTTGGCTGAACCTGCCGTGATTGACATTATTATGGAGAAGCACGCCCAGCTGCCTGCCGGTGTCAAATGCAAGAGGTCTGCTGCTGTCATACGCAAGAACGCCCTGGGTCCAGATGAAGTTATAACTCCCGATTTATTGCAAGATGCAATAAGAGTTTGCCTTCCGCAAGAACCTTTCGCTGAACCTGCCGTGATTGACATTACTAAGGAGGACGTCGAGCTGCCTGTCAATGTCAAATGCAAGAAGTCTACCGCCGCCAGACATGAGAAGCCTGCCGGTGCCGCCAAGTGCTCGACTTTGCGTCGCAGCATACGACCTCATCGCAGAACGTCTCGTAAGATGATGTTGCCGATCACAACATGTTTGAATTGTGGCAATATATCGCTTCAGGATGTGAGCAAATTATCTGTCGCTGATAGAAAGACATTACTGCTGCATCTATTCACTACTCTGCTTGCAAAGGTATAGTATGTGTAAATGTTTTAATTGGCATCGTATTGTATGCTGCAAGTAATGAGCTTGCAAAGTATAGTGACAAAAATGTTTTAATAGTATATATATTTAATTGGGATAGTGTGTTAAAAAAATGTTTTAATTATTTATAGGTGATTGGTATATTGAAAAAAAAAATGTTTTTATTGCTGTAGCTACTCAGCTTGCAAAAAAGGTATAGTTAAAAAAAAATGGTTTTAATTTTATTTTGTTATCTTCATGTATGTAGCAACTACTTCCATGCTTTTAAAAAAAATGTTTTAACCATATATATATATATATATAACTGCTATCTTGATGTGTACATTATCTTGTGTGCAATAGTCATGATTGGCGAGTGTGTATNTTGTGTGCAATAGTCATGATTGGCGAGTGTGTATTGTATGTATTGGTCATGACTGTCAAGTAAACGAATATCTTAATGTAAAAAAAATTTCTATACTATATATGTTATGAAATTCTTAGTGTTCTTATTTCTGCTGGTTTTCACACACACGCCTACAGCCCATACTAAAACGTGCTAGTCTATTAAAAGCACAATAATAATAGTACCTTACTGCAATGATATGTCTTTGTAAAGACATTACTTGATGGAGCACGTACTCTTGTCGTATCGCACTGGAGGGGGCGCGCCCTGTCCGCCTCAGCAGCTGCTCTAAGAGAGAGGGGATGCGCCCCGGCCGCCAGCGTAGCTGCTGCTCTAAGATAGGTCACCCTTGTTTGAGAAAAGGGTATAAATACCCCCTCCCCTTACCAACACACTCAATCGCGCCTGGGCGTCTGTGCGAAACGGATCTCGCTGCTGTTCAACTAGAGTCCGCACGATTGCCAGCGTACTACCTTCAAGGTGCCGTGTATCGCGTGCGTACACCTGCAGAAGAGAGTATTGAGGCCAATACTCTACGCAATCTTCTCGCCTCTTTAGACGTAAATGTGTGTGTGTTTCGGCTGCTGGTGAGTATTAACATTTGTGAAGGCATCAGCCACAGAAAGTACTATATTTAATTTTGTATGGGGCTTTTCTAGGACTGCAGATATAACTTTATAGTACTTAATTGCGTGAGTGCGTCGAACCTAGGGTTTAGTTTCATCTAGGGTTTTTTTTTCTGGGACTGCGGATATCAGGACTTTATTCTGGTAATTCAGAGGCTTGTCTTTACTTGTGTGCTGGGTATATAACTTTGCATTGTTTTTTATGCACGTTCAATTAATATTCTCTCGCCGTCCCTTGCAGATCTGTTTACATTTAGTTCGTGCCTTGCTGAACACAGTGTTAAAGTATTAGATATTGTTATTAAAGCGGCTCCTATAATTTTGCGAACCATCTCCCCTCTTTTTTTCTCTCTCTTTCTCATAGGATACCACCTGGGTCTGGGCTGCCTGAAATGTACCACATATTTATATATATTACTATTACCACTGCTACTGCTATAATGGAAACATCATCATCATCACCTAATACGCCAGCATCACCATGGTTGTTACCATCCACTGCGGCATTTCTTAACCATCTTCTGCTCCCATGATATGCAGACCCTCACTACAGTGTGGTTTTTGCGACCGGGTGTTTACGGTGCGCCAGGATGGACTACATCAGGTGCATAATTGCTCCCTAAATCCATTCCGGCAGCCTGCCTCACATATTTGCGAAATGTGTGGTCATCCCTTCAACCGACTTGACAAGCTTGCCGAACATAGTTTAACATGTACAGGACTGATCAGACCAGCTGTTTTTTCAATTGTACATTCTGTAATGAGGGCTTTGCACAATCTTGTCATGTCCAGCACGATGTACATACTTGTTGGGCGAACCCTGCTGCCCCTGCAAGGTCATGTGGGACTTGCGGCTGGCAGTTCACCAGGACCGATAGGCTTCGTGCGCATAGCGCTAAGTGTACTGGTGCTGCTGCCACGTCAACCTCCCTGCCGGCAAAGAGGGCCCGAGTTACAAGTCCGCAGCCGACTCATAATGTTCCTGCTGTTGCAGGCGCAGGTAGCTCTTGCCGAGGACCCATTGACACTGGGGCTGGCGAGAGCAACTCGTATGGCTTTGTGGAGGTTGAAAGCGCATTTAGAGGTATAATGAAAACGTACATCTCTGAGAATACTTCGAGGGTAGCCATTGATGTTTTCGACTACCTCGAGGTAATGAAACCTAATATCATTGGCCAATTACAGCAGGAAATCGAGACACAGGCGGCTGTCAAGTTTAATATGTTTCTAGAGTGTGTATATGGGAAACCAGAACCACATGAGAACGGAGAGAATCGTCGTGCATTTAAGACGAAAAAGTGCCTTTCTTTAACGTAGCCGACACAGAGGCGGCTGTGTCCGCTGCCATTGCAAATATCTGCATTGAGGAGACTGACTATATGGGGAAGGGTAGCAAGTGGACTCTCACTGCTGTGGAATGAGTCCAGTTCCGCATAAACAAGTTCGACTCTCTTAGGGTCTCCTCGTATATACCATTTCCTGTTGGTTTTGTGGAGAAAGGCGCAATTATCAACCCACACAACATCGACGACCAACATTGTTTCAAATTGGCTATACTGGCACGTTTTGTAGAGGGGAGGGGTCGGCAGCGAGTCAACAAGCGATACACTGAGCTTGAAACACGCTTTGATGGTTCAACTGTAGATTTTCCCACCCCCCTATGTCAAATACCAGCTTTTGAGAAAGCCAATCCGGGGGTCAGCATTAACATATACGCACTTGAGGAGAATACGAAAATAGTGCCAATACTGGTGACATATGTCGAACTGGCCCAACACTTTGAGTTGCTGCTTCTCACCACAGTAGAGAAAGACCAGAACTCGCATTATTACTACATCTCGAATTTTTCGCGGCTGGTACGCTCCCAGGCGACGTCACATCATGGTTTTGTTAATATCTGTAAACGTTGTTTTAAAACGTATGATAATGAACCGAGCGTTAGAAGGCTGACAGGTGACAAAACTCTGGCTGAGCATAGGATGTATTGCAATACCAATACTGCTGTTCGTGCAGACATGCTACAGCCGGACCGGTGCGGCAGGCTGCATGTGCTCAAATTCAAAAATTACCAGAACGGCAACAAGGTACCCATAGTAGTGTATGCAGACTTCAAGGTTATTCTTGTGCCTGTATAAACATGTCAGCCGAACCCAGACGTGTCCTACACATAGAGATACCAAAACATGAGCCCTATTAATATCGCATATACTTTAAGTTTATTAATTCAATTATCCCCGCCTATAAGACAACCAGCCTACCCTCGTGTGTAACTGTTTACACAGAAGAAGGTGCGTCGAAACATTTTATGGAAGAGGTGGTTAGAATAGGACACCTGGTTAAATACATATATAGCCAGTCTGAACCTATGCACCCACTAACGCATGCGGAACAGGCTGACTATGCTTTAGCCACTACCTGCTGCCACTGTTCTGGCATGTTTACCAGCAACAACGAAAAGCTGAATGATAATGATCATTTTACCGGTAGTTTTATTGGGGCGTAATGTTATAACTGCAAAAAGCTTCGTCGCGGTTCCCAGAGACTGCCGATACTCTTCCATAAGTTAACATGTTATGCCAATTTCATAATAAAGCAGCTAGGTTATGAAACCCAGGACATGTTTATTATCCCGCATAGCGAGGAGAAACTCATCACTTGCAGTAAGAGTTTGGGTGATAAGTTCTCTATACAGTTCTTTGATACATATAGGTTAATGTCTGCCATCCTGGCAACACTTGCTAAGAATCTGCTATCCGGTGAATTCCACACAATGTCTCGTTTCTTCATGGTAGAGTGCGAGCTTGAGCTGGTAACCCGGTAAGCCGTCTTCCCCTACGATTATGTTAGCTCATGGGAGAAGCTCGGTNAATGTCTCGTTTTGTCACGGTAGAGCGCGAGCTAGAGCTGGTAACCCAGAAAGGTGTCTTCACCTACGATTATGTGAGCTCGTGGGAAAAGCTCGCCGAACCTCAATTACCAGCTATAGAGTCATTCTACGATAGGCTTACTGGGGGGAATGTCAGTGCCGAGGACTACCAGCATTCACAAACCGTCTGTTCTGTGATCGGATGTCGTATCCTCAAAGACTATTCTGAGCCCTACTTGAAGCCGGACGTGCTGATTCTGTGCGATGTCTTCGAGAATTTCCGAGGGCTCTGTCTACGCACATGCAGGCTCGATGGTGAGCGCTATGACAGTGCTCCTGGATTCTCGTTTGACGCAATGTTGCGCAATACACAGGTGCAATTAGATTTTCTATGTGACTATGGCATGCACCTGTTTCTTGAGGCATGCATCCGGGGAGGGGTGGCTCAGTATGTTAAGCAGCACGCAGTTGCCAATAATAGGCATATACCAGAAATATATGACGCCTACAAGCCATCTACCTACCTGCAGTATGTAGTTGCTAATATTTTATATGGTTGGGCGATGTCTCTGCCACTTCCATATGCAGGTTTCGAATGAACCGCCACGAACATCGATGTGTTGAGCGTGCTGGACGACGGATATGTCGGCTACATACTGGAGGTAGACGTAGAATACCCTTGCGCTCTTCACGAAGAGCATATGAATCTTACATTCTTGCAGTGAACGAGTGTCTCCCGGGGTCCNCCAGTGAACGAGTGTCCCCCGGGGTCCAAACAAACGAAACTCATGACGACACTGGAGAGCAAGCTTCATTATATCGTGCATTACGTTACTTTGAAGCAAGCATTGGGTAATGGGTTATGGCTGAAGGCTGTTCACCGAGTCCTTCAATTCCTGCAGAAGCCATGGCTTAAGCCCTATATAGATTTGAATACCAAAAAAGGTCAGGCTGCCACGAACGCTTTCAAAAAGGACTTTTACAAATTAATGAATAATGCAACACACTGCAATCTTATGGAAAATAAACGTAAACGACAGCGTATGGAACTCGTGTGTAGGGAAGTTCGGACGAAGAAGCTCATCGCAAAACCTGCGTTTAAATGCAGGACTATTTAAGATGAGACATTGTCTCTAGTCAAATTATGCCAAGATAGGGTTGTGTTTGACAAGCCCATATACACTGGGTTTGCTGTACTCGACTTGTCAAAGATACTCTTGTATCGCTTTTACTAAGATGTAATGCGAGCACGGTATGGGGGCAGGGTAAACCTCTTCTACATGGATACTGATAGCTTTGTAATGGATATTATCAGCCCTGACTTCTACAGCGAACTAGTCACTAACCCGATGCTCTTGTCGGAGTTCGATACCAGTGCCTACCATACCACTCATCTTTGTTACTCACCTACCAATTCTAAGGTTATTGGGAAGTTCAAGGATGAATGTGCGGGTGACGAAATGGTTGAGTTTGTCGGGTTGAGGGTGAAACTGTAAGCATACTGCTGCCTGAATACGGTAGTGAAACGCGCGAAAGGGATACAAGGGTGCGTAGTGACGATAACATTCGGCTATTATCAGCAAGAGAGTAGAGGTCGCAGGTATTAGGTCGTAACATCACACAGTATATACAGACAATCTACAAAACTGGCTCGTGGATGGACGATAAGCAGAAAGTTCTGGATGATGGCATACTTATCGTCCCCTATGGCTATCAGTCCTGATAAGAAAAACAGCTCTGTGTTGGCAAGAGAGAGTGCTTATTCTCCCGGCATGTACTGTAGCATGTACAGACGTCTTCGTATTCCGCCTGTCAGGTGCATGACCGAGGGTTTTGGTAGTCATATTTCTCGATAAGCATGCTGTTTGCACATGTTGTGTTGCAGGCTTGTCAGGTATGCTGGCTGATAGTCTACTGTAGCTCGTTCAAGAGGCAAGTTCCTAACATTGTCAGGTAGATTATCGGTTTTTATTCCTGCAGTATACCGGAGCACATGCAAGCCTGTATACAAACATTGGCCCGCGCAATCTTATTCAGTGTACCATAGCTCATGCCAGGTAAACTGGATGGTAGCATGCAAGTAGTATTGCCATGCATGTTACCAGCACATCCTGTACATGTTGTTTTACTTAGGTATACTGGAGCACACGCAAGTAGTAGTCTTGCCGGGTATACCATTCATGTGATTCCTTTTTTTTTTTTCCACAAATGCTAATAGCTGTACTTTTTAAGTGCATATTGATTATCTTTCTTTTGTATGCTTCAATTACCCCCTCTGTATTCATGTGTAGAGTCACCGTCGGCAAAACTCTTGTCAAGCTTATGTGCTAGATTATGACATTCTACTTTGTCATGTGTATGGTTTCCATCCGTACTACTAATACTGTAATAGTCATATTAGTGTTCATTTAACTGATCTCAGCACCCTTCATCGTACTGTGTGAGTTGGCATCACACCCGTGTCGCCGCTATCATACTCCAGTTGACGAAGCGCTCGCTTCATTGTTTTCCCCCTTGCTGCTCCTCAACCTACCTGTTCGCAATATCTATTATGTTACCAATATATATATTTATAAATATATATGTATTGATAGTGTTGTAGGAATAGCGTACTGCCTGTTCCAAGTCAGATGGTAAATGGGAGGACGGGGCCCGTCTGCATGGTTATGTAATGCGGATGGAGGGACGGGGGTGGCACCTTACATTGTAATTTCGTTTCACATATTTTTTTTTATGTGCCAAGTTTATTAACCTCCAATTTTTTTAAAATATCCACTTATGGCAGATATTAAATTAGCATGAATTATTTTCCAATTTTCGTTACTCTTGACATTAAAATCAGATTGCCTACTGCGAAATACAATGTGTGTATGTATGTGTTGCGTTTAATAAAAGGTGTAGATAAGCCCGTGTCATGCTTTTTATTTATTTTTTATTAAAACAATCCTTTTTTTTCTTAAATTCTTTTTTACTGTAAGTGTGTTGAGTTCAATTAAATGCCTGGGCTGAGATAATTACAAGTGTTTCATTTGAAATATTCATCTTTAACGTCCAATAAACTAACACAATAACAACAACAGAAAAAACATACACACATATTATTTTTTTTTACTTTTAATTAATTAATTTATTATTATGCTGCTAATCAATTACTTAAAAAAACACACACTTCAATGTGCGCAGCCTCGCACGATTTAATGTCAAGAGGGGGGGTGGTGGTGGTGGTTCCAACATGGCTGCCGCTATGGAAGGGTCACGACAAAGAGACAGGGGTGACACAGCATCCAAAAAGAATGCTGCTAATTAAAAAAAAAGTATGCTTTGTTTAATTTACTAGTTGGAAAAATAGCTGCCTTTGAAAACAACTTGTACTGACTGCAAACATGGCCGCAAGTAACTCAACGTACTGACTGAAAACATGGCTATCAACATGGCCGCTGCTGCTGCTGAGGTGGTGGCTGTGGCTATGGAGGGGTGGTACCATCCAATATGGCTACCAATAATTAAAAAAAAATTATAGACTTATTTTACATAAGTTTTAAGATAACTTTTTTAATATACTGGCTGGCAAAATGACCGCCATTAAAAATAACTTGTGCTGACTGACTGCAAACATGGTCACCGAATATTTTTAAAAAACTTTTTAAAATAAAATTTTACATTAATATATTTTTTAATTTACTAGCTGGCAAAATGGCCGCCATTGTAAACAACTTGTACTGATTGCAAACATGGTCACCAATTATTTTTCAAAAATGTTTTTTTAATAAAATTTTGCATAAATAACTTTTTAATTTACTGACTGGCAAAATGGCCACCATTGAAAACAACTTGTACTGACTGCAAACATGGTTGCCGGTTATTTAAAAAAAATTAATAAATTTTTACATCAGTTTTAAATAATTTTTTTAATTTTCTGGTTTGCAAAATGGCCGCCATGGGACGGTATGTTTTAGAATGTACTGACTGCAAACATGGCCGCCAAAATGGCCGCCAAACTGGCCGACCTCCTGCTAATGCATTCCTCCTCCTGCAAATGCATTCCTCTACTCTTGCATTCCGGGGTTCCTGGCTCCTTCCAACAACCCTGCTTTCGAATGCCCATTTTTTCACTACTGACGCTGTCCCAAGTGCCACCCTCTGGAAGCAGATCCACATACGTACAAATAGTGTGTGTTATTATTGTACCGCCTACAGGGAATGCAAATACCAAAACTTTCCCGTATTCACAGTTGCATGTAACATGCGTGGGACTCTCGAATGCCTGCATTGCCTGATTAAAATTTTTTTATGTAGTTTTCTAGTTTCATCGTTTCTGGCACCCATACGAATTTGACTGTTGAATATATGAACATACTTTGCAATATGATAACATACGTGTCTTATTTGGCGTAAGTTTTGAAAATAATACTGTATATCCTTATATTTAAGTGTGAATAAGGTCTTTTTTCCTCATTCTGTTTTAATTTTTTTGATTATACATTATTTTCCTATTGATTCCATTACATTGCAAATTTGTGCATACAGCAGTCTAATTTCTAAAAAAGTGTTATATTGTCTATAGTTAGTTGCCTATTTCACAACAGCCAATTTTTAACTGTATAACTTAAAAACAATTACGTTTTTAGTACTTTGTTAAAGGAGGTAGTACAATCCTCTTTTTTAACAGGTACATGCATCAACTAATATCATTGAGTGAAGATGGGTAAAATTAACTTAATATAGTTGCCCAAAAGGTTTTTTGTTAATCCGTCCAGATTATCCTGTATAATCCCATGAACCTGCTTGGCAATAATACATTCAAAGGGTGAAACAAGTACATGTACTTCACACTCGTCCTTCCTTCTGTTCTTAATATCAGCTCACATTTTCACCACTAAAACAATTGTAGAAAATCTAAGTTCATTACCTTGATATTTACCCTTGTGACAATAAATTAAAAATTACGAAACAAAGTCGAAAAAAGTCAGGAAATAGGATAAAAAGTACTACATTAAAGATTTTATAAGAGTTCTATTTAAATTTGTGACCACGGAAAAAAACCGTACGTTCATATCCGGCATGGAAAGGACAAAATAACTCGATAGTCGCAGGCAAAATAAACGCCAGCTTCCCAGAGGCCGGCGATTTCTATTTCATCAAACTACAAAAGTTCTCTCCACTTGAAAAACTACAAGAAAACTGGATTAAATGGCCATTTTTAATGCGAGTTGTTAAGTTGAGGACAATATGATTATTTAAGCCGCCAAGGAACATATGTTAACCATATGGGAAAAAAACTAGTTTTTCTAGACATTAAATTTTACATAAAATTGTTAGCATTACATTTTTCTTTTTTCACCAATTTCATATTTTACTAATAATGCAAGTCATGTTAAATATTATGCTGTAAAAACCCTTTCCAGTGCAATTTTCCACAATACCTCAAACCTTCTCTGCAATAATCATATCCATATAAAACCACAGGCAACATTTACACTGTTAAAAAATGTTATTGGGACAAATGGGCTTTAATAATATTGATTGTATTCTGTTCATCCTTAAGCATAACAGTAACAAGAGACAAAGATATCCGATCAATAAAAGGCGCAACATATTCTGGGGCCAACTTTGCAAAAAAAATTTCCGTCATGCAACACTTTATCCACCTTCTTATTATGCCTACTGGCCTACGTTTGGTGATAGAAGTGCCAGTTTTTAACCGCCTCAACCCATATATCATTCATGGGGTTTGGATCAACAGAATTCCAACAAAAGTCATGTAGTCTCCAAGTATGGATTAATAGGTGAAAGAAACACTGTTCGCCCCAAAATCAATTCAGATGGTACATACTTCGTGCGTTAACTTGCTACATTATTATAATTGAATGACAGCTGGTAAAACACATCGTCCCATTTTCTGTGTGTCCCAATTTGAAACAAACATACCGCAGCCTTTAAATTGCCGCTTTATGGTTCCACCGAATTTTTCTTTAGTATATAAGTAGCTGTGCTCACTAACATTGTGTTCCGCAAACCACCACTTTCTTCATTTCCACACTAGTGAGCATGTGGCATTTCCCATTACGAAATACATTGGTATCCCAATCACCGTAATCAAATGCTACCCTAAGATTCTAGATTCTTCCTGACTTCCTTGTTTGAAACAAGAATGAAACGCTTACTTTTTAAAATTATCTACCGCAACCACAATTGGTGAAAAACCAACTTTAGTCCGTGGAAATGGCCCAACCATATCCAAGTATAATTTCTCCCACGGAAAACTGGCTACAGTTGCACTATATTTGCCCATTGCATGAGTATTTCACGGCTTTGCTTTCTGGCACTCGTCACAACTTCGAACTCAGTCAATATTATTTCTACTCATTCCTTGCCAAAAAAACATCGCCCTTATTGGAGAAAGATTTTCTCATGTCTTACATGACCACCAAAGAAGGTGTAGTGGTAGTTTTGAAACAGAACATGACGCAAAATAGTATGCATAAAAATATCAAACTTTCTATATTTATGGCTCGACATGCCAAATCAAACACCTCCTGATCTCAAACGAAACACGATTCCAACTATTATACTCGATTTCCGTTTATAACATTTTGGATCTGAACCTAGATGTTCCTGTAATTTCAGATAAGCCTTGCAGAAATTCCCTTAATGTAGCTGCCTCCCCTACTTCATATCATTACCTAAAATGTCATGGTTTCATATAAGTAGGTAGAAATAGTAGGTTTGGAGACAAGGGTTGGGAGCTGAGGATAAGAGGATTGGCCACCATATTGAATCCGGCATCTTTTTTCCATCCGCCATCTTGTTTCCATACCACATATTGATTCAGCCAACATCTTGTTTATATCCATCATTTTGTTTCCACTTACCATCTTGTTTCCGAACTACTCTTCTTGTGTGACGTCTACTGTAGAACCCTCGTTACCTGCTAGAGTGAAACACTGATGTCTGTAGTGGTATTTATTGGTGATAGTGTGTCCCACCATCGTCCGCCATCGTCCACCATCTTATTTCCACTTGTCCTTCGTTCAAATGTTGCTTGCTAGAGGGGCTGATGTCACTCTCTCGTGGCCGCCATGTTGTTTCTGGAGTAGGCCGCTAGAGGCGTTTCTATTTTTTCATAAGATTTCGCAGAGCTGAAAATATCGTATGGAGTAGGTTGGGATCGAACTGCTGGACTTTGGATCGCCAGCTATGTGGACGCCCTAGCTGACTCAGCTATCGGGACATGTGCTAGGATAAGGGTTTAAAATAAGTGTATGTACTTTCGAATGTTTGTGGAAAAATTGTATTTAAAAAAGTAAGTTTTTGTTGTCGTGATTATTACAGAATATGGATGTGTAATAATAATATTTCTAGTAATTTTGTTTTCAATATTTTCTCATTAAAAAAAAATGTTTTAAAATAAAATGAAATTAATTTTAAAGTATTAATCCTTTACTATGTTTATTAAATATTATTTTATTCTTTAAAATATTTATTTATCTTCAGTTAAGATTCTTGTTCTGTATGCTGGTTATCAAACCTCCCTCAACCACAATCCCTAACAACCCCCCCCCCC
>NQII01014003.1:0-19664 GCA_002778355.1 Clitarchus hookeri | reverse complement strand
GAAAGGAAAAGGTTGGGAACTATTACACTCTAAATCTGAACCACTCATTTCCATCGGGAGAATTATTTTACTGAAACTTAAATTAATCATGAACTGTTATCTGCAGGCAAATCACTGGAATGCACTAAGGTTGAACTCCCACGCCAGTGTAATTCACTCGGAATCAGTATAAATCGCTGTTTAATAAGTGAATACAAGTAATTAAAATGATTAATAGAATTTTAATGACTCAGGTGGAGCAATTCCAAAAGACATTCAGTCAAATTCTTTGATTTTGAAATTTTTTTAAAATTTTTCGAATTTCGAGTGTAAGCGAGAGAGACAGTTAATTGTTTGCTTTGTCCTCGGTGGCTGTTCTCGAAACGCCGTCACTTTCGTGTGACAAAGGAGCCGGAACAGAAGTAATACTAAACCAGCCCAGAGGCGTGTGGTGAACTGTTGCAAGGTAAGCTGTATTTTGCTCTGTGCTATACCTAATCATTTTCTAGTTCACACATCAGCCACTTATAGGCAGTAGTGCATTTTACGTTACAGCACGTGCGTAACGGGTAGGACCAGTGAATTTTCGCGTAGAAATGGGAGCACACAGTAGACTTCAATACTATATACACACCTCAGCTGTTGTTATACCTCCATTGGCTGCTGGTGCCGTGTCCGTCTCTGACCAAGCCACTCAGGACTAAGTATCTCTGACACTGAACCTTCGTAATTCGTAAACACGGGTCAGGAATTTGTTTAGCCAATCAAAGAAGCTGGACGACCCTACAGTGCTTTGGACTGTATCTTGTCTCGAAATCTATTCGCGAAATATCACTGCCCCTAGTAATGGGTGCTTCGCGGCTGTCTCGTGAGTGGCCGCAATATGTTCAGTTTCTCCCTCCTACACTCTGGTGACCAGTTTCTGCTGCGTGCGCCGAGTGTGTACAGCACTGAACAATCACCAGCTTACCTAGCAACACTTCACCACACGCCACTGGACCAGCGCTAAGTATGGGTCGAATTATGAGCACCTAGACGGTTGGCAAATCGAAGTACTTCACAATCTCGGAACTCACGTCCTCTTTAACCTTTCTACGCGTACGTAGTAAATCGACAAGTTAGTTTTCTCGTCTTTATACTTCCTGCGCCATTTGTAGCGTACCAGAGTTCATCCGTCTCTATGAAGACGTCTCTCCCTGGCCTCTCCTCAATTCCCAGCATACCCAGTAGGTTAAATAACAGAATACTTACGGATACAGAGGTCAAACGGCTGCTTTTATCGCGAACTCCAGCCGCACACGCCAACAAAATGGCTTCACTGGCAAGCGAAATGTTAAAACAACGTTCGCCAATCAGCAGCTGGTAACCAACTCACCAGCCAGAAGCCCAGCCAACCGGGAACCTTGTGCAGCAAGCAGTAGCCAATCACACAAAATGGCAGTTCTCATATCAAAGGAACCGCCACGCTATTTCATCTTTAAGCGCTTGTGTACTGTGTGGTTCAATGCAGAGTTATTTTTGCCGCTAATCACTTTGCCGCCACTACGGTTTATTGGAAATATTCTAAAAATGAAATCCGGGACACATGCCTTTCATTTTTCTTCTTTAAAAAATAAATTCCTAGCTCTTACATTAAATTAAAACACGCAGCTACTAACAAAGATTGTTCTGTATGATTTGTATGCAGGTGCGAGGCGCGTTCAAATGGAACCCACTCCAAGCGAGCCACGTGAGTTTCGGAATGCGGATGCTGAAGCTCTTTATGCTCTGTCATTCCGGTCGGTTGACGGCCATCTTGTCAGACATGATGGATGTCGGTGAACTTGACATTTGACCTTGAACCCTCTAACCTCTGACCTTCAATCAAAAACATTATTTTAAAATACATAATAATATTTAAATCATTCTTCAAAATATAAGAAAATTATTTTAAAAAATTATTTCAAAAAATTATTTTAAAATTGAAATTTTTAATGTCTGGATTTAGAGGGGATGGGGGAGTGGAGTCGACCAGCTGCCATGATATTACGTCACCCAAGAACCATATTTAATCGGAGTGACGTTGAACTTGACCTCTGAATTTAACCCCGTTACCATTACCTTGAATCCAAAAAAAAAAAAAACCAAATTCTACAAAAAAAAAATTGTAGATTTTAAAATTTCCAAAAATCTACTTTAAAGGGTTATTAAAAAACCCACATTTTCGGAATTTTCCTCAGCACCACGTCTAGCAGACGACAGATCCCTCCCCCTCCAAATTAATCACATTGTATTAACATTCCCCTTCCCTACACCATCACCAGAGCTGATTCTGTCGAATGAATTCCATACACCTTATTTGTCATTTGTTTGTAATTTTATTTTCTTTTTTTTATCAACTAGGTGATGGTGGTGTTTTAATTATCGATATTGCCGCCAAAGGAACTATAAATTTAGCCATGTTTGTTGTTGCCGACCTTGACCTTGACCTCAATGACACTGAACTCGAAAAATCGATCAAAATCACAGTCCATACAATTGTCCATTACTAACCGATCACAACAGGGGCTACACCAACTAAACATATTAGCCAACGACTGTCTCTGCCTAAGTCTAACTCCACGCAAGACTGGTTCCTGGCGAGACTGACTGAGCCCAAGTTAGCTCCTGACGAGATCAGTTCCTGAAAAACTGGCTAAACCAAGCAACAGGACCAACCTGCCATTCCACCCACCTATACAAACAAACGATGATACAAAATCTCAAAAAAAGTCTCTAATAAAAGTATCTTAGCTAAACTCTTCGCACCAAATCTTCACAAAAATTTCGCAAAACGATTCTACCAGAGCTGACCATACCAAACGGTCATACTAACTTACCAAGAAAACTTATAGGCCAACTGACCAGGCCAACTAACTGGTTGCGAAACATTCCTCAACAATGTTCTCCTCTTTTCATTCGTTCGCCATAAAGAACTCATCCATTTTAAACGACGCGAGTAAGAAATAATACTTCTGATCAAACCATAGCCCTCCATCGGCAAACGCTCACATAAACTTTATCTTAAACCGACTCTCGCAATCGATGGTTTGCACCACTGAATAAATATGCCTTTCATAGAATGAGAATTGTGTGTATAAGAAATTAAAACAGATTAATACATATACATAAATTTAATTTATTTACTTACTATAAATATTATATTCATATAATAATATTGTATTTTCTATCCTTTTATTTCACAGATATTTGCAGTCTCATCTGGTATAACCCTGATCCTTCAGTTCATCGACGATTGAAGATATCTCAACAATGTGTGAGAGATATCCGCGTTTTTTGCAGGCCAATCAAATATCTTGAGTCTATCAACAAGTTAATTTGATCTTAATGATCGTCTTCACTTCCTGTTTCATTCTCAAAATAAAGTATTCTTTTCTTTGTAGGAGTTGCATGATCATCATTAGTATTTAGAGCCGATGGCCGTTTTTTTTAAGTTCATTGATTTCACGCAAAAGTCGTGCAAGTATTCATTCCACACAAACCAACTACGCTACACTGATTCCATATTTAGCAATAACTGTATCATCGTTATCACCTGACGAATCACTACCCACCAATGCAGCAGGGGGTGTTGACGACATCACTTACTGGCTCTCAAGAGACGAATCGTTCCAGTTCTTGATGTGGTTCTTCAATGTATCACTTTGCATGACCTGCATGTGGCAGTTGTCGTAATGCTTCATTGCGCAAAAAGGACTGGACATGTCGCCGAACATGGCAGCTTTTTTTGAAGATCTTACCACAGTAGCAACACTGTTTTACATGTAATTTTCCAGTAGTAAGAGAAGGTAAATCTATAGACGTAAGCTCTACAGTAGACTTCGTACAATCATTGGCTTCCGTCATCATCATGAAAAAACTTAAATTCTTTCCACAGTAGCAATTTGTGTATCTACTGGCCCAGCTATTGCTTTATGTAAATATATATATTTACTAACATATTTCATCAGTGAGTTTTGAGCATTTTTATGCATCCATTCAACCATAAATTTTATCTAGTTCCTTGATCACATTACCACGCCGTTACATTTTCATTACTTTCTACTTTCTTCCAGACGAGTTCTCCGCTCAGCTTGAACTCATGTTCCACAAATGATCCCTCTTGCTCCACAAATGACATATCATACAGGGACCCACGGCGACTGACAGCTTGGGCGATAATTCATTGACGGTAAAGGTATATTGTGACTTCGTTGCGCTAACGCGCTGATTTTGCTGCCAAACAAACGATCACCTGTAGCTAGATCTCTTGATTCGAGCCATGAAAGCCAAGTACCCATTTCGCTGGTTTTTCATTACATTCCCATATCCCAAATAGAGTATTACCTGCAAACGCAAACCTGCGACACAGCTACACCAATAATATTTATTTATATGTGATTAGGTCGTTAAACCTACAATTTATCTGCATATTAAGAGCAAATATATTTATTTCCCGTTTTTGCAGATATTTGGTGCACACGAGGTCATAGTTGTGCCACAAACTTCAGAGTTCGAAGTTCCGTCGTATTTGTATCACTGAGTTCGTTACGGAACTGTAAAGAGAATTAGGGATAGTGTGTTGAGTCAGGCAATAAAACTCGCTCACAAACAATCATTACGCCTTCTATTTTTTTTCAAAGAGTTTTTCCACACATAGCAGTGGGAGTGAAAATGAAGGGCGTGCATATACATATACATATTTTTTTGTCGCTCGTCATTGTTTTCCCCCATGGCGCGCGCTGGGATAGCGGGCATGCGGCGGGCGTGAAAACTGCCGCGTGTGCACAGGGGCGTGTGATGCGTTCCGGCGTGCATGGGTGTGCGTTCGGACGCACACACACACACACCTGCGTCGTGACGCTGCGCTGCATGGACGACCGTGTCCACCTGCCATTACGCGACGGAGCTGAACCTCACAACCGTGAGGCCGGACTCACAATAGTCCGTCGCTTCCGTCAGTCGTTCGTCAGCCCGGCGGTCTCGTGATATTCAACCAATCGCAGGGCAACTTTTTTCTAGCAGCACATCCGTCAAATATTTAACAAACTTCAACTTCCAATGGACGGACGGATGAGCCACCGCCTTCTCACGACATTACTTAGATGTGAATAAGCACGTTGAAACAAAATACAAGGCGATAGATATGTGTATTTATCTCTGCTGATAAATTCAGAAATTTTTAATTTAAAAAAAAATCAGTATAAATTATTAATACGAAAAATACTTATTTCCCCGAAATATTTATCTCATGAAAATGTATTTTCAACCAAAACATATCACTAACTAAAAGATAGCGATGTTAAGTTGTCATACTGGAATTTTTCCGTACAGAAGAATTGACGGAGGACAGGTTGTTTTGGGTGTGAGTGAGGAGATTTGGGCGGCTCTTGACATCGAGGTATTGGAAGCCGAGATGGATTGCTGTGAACCACTTTGAACTGACGGACGAAAAAAACACACGCATGGCTGCCGGACGGAAGGACAGCGGACAGATGCGACGGATTATTGCGAGTCCACCATAATCTGGTTTCACAACTGAAAGCACAGCAGTAATCAGTGGACAATAGTCCGTGTGTGCAAGATTTGGGGGCTATTGTTTCAAGCCAACTGCGCATAAGAAGTCGTGTGTATGAAAGGTCCTGACGTAGTGCCTGGAGGAAACAGTTTTACTTTTTGCTTATGCAAGCCCATGGGGTAAGAGCCAACCAAAGAATAATAAATATTTTAGAAGATGGAAGAATATATTTACGCTGCAGACGTGATCAAATGTTGCAAGATGTAAAGTAAGAGGAAACAACAATTGAAAATACAACAGCAGAAAATTTGAAATTTCATTTACATAATTACAATAGTAAAGAAAACAATTGCATACTTTTTAAAATTTCATTTAATTCCATCACAATTTTACACTAAATCTGTTACTTATATCCATGTGATACATGTTATTACAGCCAGAACATCAAAGCATTTACCAACACTGCCAACTGACACCAGATTCCTCAAAAAAATGTAATTGTCTAAAAGTGTTACTTAAGTATTGAGTTATAAATCAGTTTCACACAAAGTGATGTGGACGTCGTACTGCCTACGTCCTATGTCCCATGCCTGTGTTTTCCGCTTGACAATCCACCAGTAAGGACCATTCGCACAGTGAAGTCACGGTTACTAAATTCACAGAGGCCAACCGTCTGTCATGACCTCGCCATCGACGAGACGTTAAGCCCATCCAACTCTATAGGCAATTCACCGTTAATGAAGCACATTTGAAACATTTCACTGCCCGCACCTGCGCGTAGTTCAATAGCCTTACTGACTGTGTAACGCGCCCGATTAAATCGTTAACGACACAGGGAAAGTATTTTAATGTCTTAATATTCAATTTAAGTGTTTTGTAAACATGTTGGGATATAATAAAGATTTATTTTGGGTACTCTTTTTCTAAAGAATGTTAGGACAAAAATTAGCAAATGTGCGAAATATTTATTTTCCTAACAATTTCACGCTTTCAGTCGACTACCGCGTAAATAAAGTGCTCAAGCAAATGTAAATGTTAATTTTAAATATGGCGAAACGCGTGGATAAAATGAAGCGACCATATTTCAAGACATTTATGAAAATTTGAACGTGCTAAAAGAAATATCAATTTTTGTAATTGTAAAGAGATATATGACACCTAAATGGAAAATTTGACTAGGCGTTAAACCTACGTAATAAAAGGTTCAGCCTGCCTTCGTACGTAAACAGAGCGCAAAACTTCAGTCGTGCGTTCTAATTTGAAAAACNGAGCGCAAAACTTCAGTCGTGCGTTCTAATTTGAAAAACAGTTCGATATTTTTGAATGGTGCACTTTTATGAATAGCTTGCAAGACATTTTTCATGATCGAATGGTCGTTTCTGTTTTCTGTTTCCGTCTTTAAAGTGAGCATTGGGAAGGGCTTATAAACGTTCCCGGTGTTATGCCTGAAGGCTTATCAGGGAATGGATTACAAACTAACTTATAACCTAACTTTAACTAACACCCATACCTTGCCTGGGATTCGAACCCAGAACCTCTCATACCCCAGACCTGCAGCGCCCCAACCGACTGCGTCACGGGAGGCTGGCGTCTCTATAGTGTGCTTTTTAAATAAAAATTGTTAATATTTATCAAAGCTTGGAGACATTCAGCATATCTCTGTGTGCATTATAACCGCATTAAAATATCATATCGCACACTAAATGCAAGACTATTAAGTTTTTGCCAAATTTGTGCCGGAGGGTATAAAANAGCATTAAAATATCATATCGCACACTAAATGCAAGACTATTAAGTTTTTGCCAAATTTGTGCCGGAGGGTATAAAATATATCTCACTATACAGTTGGATAATGTCGCAACATTCTGGTTACTTTTACTTAATATACAACACGTAAATGGATGTGGCGCTTCGTAAAAATATGTTTTACAACTAAACATAATCATGTCACATGTACACATGCATGTGTTTTAAAAGATCGGAATGACTAACTGTAAAGGCGGGTACTCACTTGAGCATTCATTCGTGCGCGCTCGGTTCGTTCTGTTCGTGCGCGGTGTAATTCACCTAGTGAATTCCTGTTCGCGAGCATCCACCGGGCGCATACGAACGAGTCGAAAACTATCGAACAACAGTCGATTGTTTGGGAATGCTCAAAGGAAGTCAGAAGTTAACGTGTGTTCAGCGAGTGCGTGTTTTCACACCAGTTCGGACTGGCTCGGAGAGTTCACTGCTGAGAATCACGGAGTGGCTTGCTGAAGAACGTTTGCGGTTAATAGACTTATATGTAGAAAAACCCTGTCCTACGGAACCCTCAGCACAGACGTCATTATAACAAAGTACAAAAGAACACGATGCTTGGGTGAATATCGCGAAACAGTTTGGATGTTCTGCACCAGATGCGAAGAAGGAAACGCATTGCTAGAGCCGAACGATCTTTTACTGGTAATGCATCGCGGAAAGAAGACATTCGTGTAAAGTTTCGTACATTTCTTTTGTCTACTCGCCTTCAACAGTGCTGTATTTCGCCGCCGGCAACGCAGTTGCCTCGCCCACATTTTCTTGTCTCTTCTTTTTTCTTTTAAGGTAACGTACACGGTACAAAGACAGAAGTGTCTGCCGCTACCAAATCCATCTCGGCAGTGAGTTCTTGTCCTGTCCACGCTGGAAATTGGCGCAAACGAGGCGAGCACAAGCAAACGGTCATACTGCGTGAGGTTTTCGGACGTATCACTTGTTTGAGCTCTTCCGGTAACGAATTAAACCAAACCTTTCAAAGTTTTGGTGTTTTATTCCGTGATTATGGAAAATAAATTTGGTGATAATAGGAGCAAAAACATGCACTGAAGAGCCAAAAACAACTAGTATAGGCGTGCGTATGCAAATAACAGAGGTATGGAACCAATCAGAGTAACGCGATGCGGTCGGCAGCGCCTATATAAGACAACAAGCGTCTGGCAAAAATGATACATCGGTTACTGCTGCTACAATGGCAGGAGGGGAACCCGGTAAAACATCAAATTTTCGACATAGCTGTGCCCGGAAAAAATATCGTGAACGAAAGGGACAAACGACGACTGACGAGAGTCATTAAACGTGACAGGCGTGCAACCCTTTCTCAAATTGGTGCAGATTTCAACGCCTCCTGCATACCTTCAGACATTAGTCGAGTCCATGCCACGTCTTCTTGCGGCACTTCTGCGTGCTCGGAGGGGCCCTACATGATATTAAGCAGGTGTACCAGTTTTTCTTGCTCTTCAGTGTATATTCCAAGGATTACCTCATGGTCTGATAACAATTTACCACGGGAGTTGCTAAATGGATATAACTGGACCCTATATGTAGTTCAGTAAAATTCCGTATGTCCACTGCCTACTTCCACATTGGAACCCACTCGCCATGCTACACTCGGCCACACAGAACAAAGCAACAAGAATGATGAGTGTTAAGTGACGGTTGAGAGTCTGGCGGGGTCCTGTCACATGAGTGGAGGTTGTGCGTCCTGTTCTGTACGTTCGGAGAAAAATACTCCAGCACCCAGAGGACAACGCGTAGACCCCTGCATCCATCACAGCCACACAGGCTGTATACTAACACAGTTTTAATATTTCACGTTCCAGACGCAATTATTTTACTCACATTTCACGTTTCTAACTAATTTTTAGTTACGATTGTAATGCTTTTCAAGTGCAACATCTCCACTGGAAGTCCGGTGTGGTGAGTCGACGGAGGGTTTCGCGCCATTTCTTTGCCTTGCGTGTAAACGCGACCAGACATTCCACGCGCGTATCTAGGTCGCCCTTATAGCTCCCCACGCTTCTAGGGCCCGGACATACAAAGTGGCTTCAGTCAGGCGACGTTCGTAAGGACCGCGTCGCGGAAGATGCAGAGAAACCGCCACGTGTAGTCTATTCGCGGTTTCTTCACACTTTTCGAATCAATCCTTTGAATAAACACGCCACGTATGGAATGTTTGGTTGCTTCCTTAATATGCCACGTATCACAATCGTTTTATACTTGCATTAACATTACTATTCTTTAGTTTTGGTTAAATTGAACTTTAACTTATTTCGTCTGCATAAATTACAATAAATAATTTTTTATTTTGTGTATATAAACAGAGATACGATAATTGTGTTGGCCGTGCCAAGTAAGAAATAGTTCTTATGCGAAATATTATTACACTCAGCGCGTATGTTTGCGGTGCGTTGTCCCTTTGTTGTAATTGTCTGTACTTTGTTACATTTTCTTCTACGAGAAAGAGGAATATCGTGGAAGTAGAACTTCTGCAAGACTTAAGAAAAGTTCGTAGTAAAAATGAATGGACTTTATTTGGCAAACTCCAGCCACACGCGCCAGAAAATTGGCGTCACTCGCTGGCGACATGTTAGAGCGCTGTTTGCCGATCATCGCCTGTTAACCTACTTTCCAGTAGGCAGACCAACCAATATGTCACCTTTCGCAGCATACAGTAGCTAATCAGATGCAGTTCCTGTTCCCAGAAACTCGCGCAGCCAATCTGGAAACGGTGCGCCCACATCAAAGGAGCTGCCACGTCATTCCGTCGCTGTTTTCCTACTAACTCGGGGCCGCGGTAGTGGAGTGGTTACACTACTCGCCTCCAACCTAGGTGAACAGGGTTCAACTCCCGGCAGGGACACCCCTGGATTTTTGCGTGTGGGAATCGTGCCGGATGATGCTGCTGGTCGGCAGGTTTTCTCGGGGATTTCCCGTTTCCCCCACCCCTTCATTGTGGCACTGCTCCATACTCACCCCGCTTCACCAGCATCGGCCGTTAATACCTCGATATTAAGAGTCGCCCAAATCTCTCCACTCCTACTTACTCTGAGACCACATGCGTACTGGGACGACAGAATAGCTAAATAGGCAGAAACGAAATGTCATTGCGGTCAATTTTATGTGGAATGGTTGCGCAAGGCTCTGAAACCGGGCGTTGTGTCTGATTGGCTACTGTTCGCTTTTAAATACTCGTGATGGTTGAGTCGCCACATGGCACCACCTGGCTAGTTGACGACATTTTACTGATGTGTGTTGCAGGAGTTTGCGTTAAAGGCTGGTGTTTCACTCACGTATTCTTAGTTCTCTGTAGTGGAGTCGAGATGCAACTATTTTTTTAAATATAGTGTGTTAACAGTTTCTTCTCACTTCTCTAATATTTTTTGAAAAATCAGCCCATGTTAGACGTGTTGGTTGTTTCGTAAATACGTAATGTATCACAAGCTTTTTATACTTGTGTTAACATAAAAGTACCTTATGTTTGGTTAAATTGAACATTTACTTATATCTTATCTATAAATTATAATATTTAATTTATAACTAACGTGAATAAAACCAGGGAGAAGATAGGAGTGTTGCTAATACCTAGAATGAAATACTCCTTTGCAAAATATAATTGAAATGAGTGCAAACGAATGCGGTTCACTGCCTCTTTGGTGCAATTTTGCAAACTTCATGCATTTCTTGCAGAAGGCGGAGGAATATCCGAAAGTAGAACTTTGCCACGTCTTCATAAACGTTGGAAATAACCTTGAATGTGCTATACTATCTATTGTAACAATTTTGGATGAAAACCGTTTACTAAGTTCATAGCTGTTCATTTAGTGTCCAGAAACCGAGTCACACATGCACTTCCCGTTACGAGAGGCATTCTTCAGTTATACAGGGAAAGAGAAAAAGTTATTTCAATTCACATATTATGTACACGTACTTATTTTTAGGGATGAAGAAAAAAGTTACATTGTTTTAAATAATAAACATGTGAACACTGAGAAAATCCATTTGCCTCGCTCGCAATAGAAGGAACCGTGATGTCATACGACCTTGATCGTATTGCTTTTAGTAAGCTACTGCTTATCTTATTTTTGTTTTACATAAAATCGGTAATCAATACGCATGTATATTGAGTGTTCATGGTTATTTTCACATCTGAAATCAACCTTTGAATAACCTCACAGCCCCAACCTGTATTTGGTAATTTTTAAGGGAAAAAGACTCCCTATAAAGCTAAAGATTGGGTATCCCCACGGAACTTATGTAATTGTTACAAATAGTGGGTACATGGAAAAGGAAACTTTCCTAATGTGGTTAAAGCACTTCCAGGAACATCGTCCAAACAATTAAGGGCCAGATCTTTGGTGTTAGATGGTCATGGATCTCATTGAAAATCTAGCGCAACACTTTAGTAAGCTGTTATACACAAAATTGAAATGTCGAGCCTTCCTCCGCACACTAACCCGTTGGACACACCCGTTAAATAGAACATTTTTGAAGCCACTCAAGAGGATTAATAGAGATAACTGCAGAAAGTTGATAAGGACACATCGTGGGAGAGCTTGAACTAGAGAAGATGCGTGCATATCTACAAGCAGCAACAATGCCCAATGCCATCAAGTGATCCAGAATCACAGGCATATGTCAATTTTATGAGAATGTGATCGCCGAAGAAAGCATTGCTCCATGTTAAGTAGCCAGTGAGTCTCAACGAAATAAACACTTCGAAAAGTCGAGCGATACTACAGCAAACAAAGTCATGGATGACAGAGAAGATACAGATGACCCAAATACTTCTCATAATCCTAGAGAGAATGAAGAGATTGGTACAAGCGGCATCTGTGATGAGATATGGGGTATTAGAGTCACCGACGATGCCCATAAATATATTGAAGGAAACAAACGTGAAACATGGTTCAAGGACGTCAATAGAACATTCACATGAACTGGTATGAAAAATAAATGAGTCATTGCCTAAAAAAAAACGTGAAGGAAAAAACGACAACAAACAACTGAAAATGTTTAGAAACTTGATGCCCTTTATCAATAAAAGATCATTCAATTCTGAAACGTCGTTTAACAAGCCCAGAAAACAAAATAAGAGTTCAGCAAGCCCAGTGGTTATCAAAGAAGAAAAAACATTTGAAAATGTCACAATTATGTGCCCTGTAAGGAAAAAAGAAGATTGGCTCTAAAACGAAAAATTACAATATCGCTATCTTGAGCAAGCAAGTGAAAGGTAAAAACGTACCAGCCGTGTGCAAGTCACAAGAAATCGCAACATCCCATGGACCCTCTACAAGCGGAGTCACTAAAGAAGAGTCTGCAGGAACAGTGCAGATGTGACAAATGTGAAGGAGACTTTTACGATTATGAAGAAGGAGAACCATGGATCCAGTGCCGAGGCTGTGTTATACGGTTCAACGAAATATGAGCGGGAGTTTATGGGAAGGCCAACTATGATTTCATTTGTGATGAGTGTGCACACTAAAATATATAACATGAGTTTTCTGCTTTAAATGGAAGGTGGTCTTTTTACCCCACTTATGGGGGTAGCCTTAAATCTTATGGATAGCCTTAAAACTTATAAATCCTTAACGTGGACCATATTATCTGATTAATAATAACCTTATATCGCTATCAATAGGTGTAACAATCGTAACAAATTTAATTGAGCATACTATTTCCAATCATGTCAATCTTAAAGCAAGAAATTTCTTAAAGATTCCGTTTTGCCCCTGTCTGCTCTACACATTAAAAGTTTAAGACCACCCAAGATGTAAATGAAAATTTAAAATTTAAATAATGTAAGACACAAATAAATAATAGACGTAGGAGAACAAAGTGTAATCATTTGATAATTAAAAAAAAATTCTTTACTGAACATAAGATAGTATGCGAACATTTGTTGGTGGGTTTTTAAAATATTTTTTTCACTTGTGTATTATGAGCCTGACTTAAAAAAAATGACATCGTGTTTGATACAAATGCATTATAAACACCAAACTGAGCTGCAATTTTTCGTTGTGTTTTTTCGCACGTACTCATTCCNAATTTGCTTCCGTCATAACCCCACAGAGCAGAAATACAATTGCATTACACATCAAAAGGTTAGGACCACCCAAGTGCAAATTAAAACTTCACCTCTTCGTGATATACGACATAAATCAATAACAGAAATAAAAAAACACTGTGAAATCACTTGATATTTCTTTAAAAAGAAGTTAGTGAAAATTGCGTTGCATACGAACACTTGTTGGTGTTTTTAATCAATTGTTTTCACAAGTGTATTATGCACCTTACTTCAAAACTAATTCACTGTGTTTGATACACTTACTCGTTCCAACAATTCGCCACTTTATGTTGGGTATTACACATTTCTCCCCCCATTTTATACCCGACGACGACACGAAACTTCCACTGCAATTGTATGTCTCAAGATGGGTGGCAATAATCGGTGAATTTATAACTACCCGATAATAAACCTGTGATTGTTATCTTTTGAGTGTATATAGAATTAACCAACGCTGGAAACTCTATCTCGCTATCTGGTAAGAAACACAATTATATAGGTTTCGATTTTGGCGAATTTACAGCTAATTTTCCTTACAATGTAAATTCAATTAACAAAAATTTAAAAAATCAAATTTATTATTACTGACCTCTTTTTTTATTTTTCAAGTTTATCTATACAGGCAATTAAAAAATGTATAATAGTAAAACAGCTGTGAAACAATCGTGTCTACAAAACGTTTACACAAAAATGTGTCTGGTGATTCCAGATTTATGTAAGCGTCTCAAAAAAAATTGCAAATTTTTTACCGGTTTATCAATTTAATCATGCTAATATGTGTTTTGAGAGCAACAATGTTGGGAAATTTATAATATATATTGCACCAAAAGTTTTAAAGCATGGAAGCTTTTAATCGAATTTACGAATGGTCCTAAACTTTTAACGGGTATTGTACTTTTTTTTTCAAAACATGTCTCCATTGGAACTTTGGTTCACTAATTAGTGGATAAGCAAAGGATTAACAAATTAAGTACGGGGTTAAATAAATAATGTTGGGTAGTGGTGTAGAGACCGTACGGAATGCGCAGTGCCAACAAAGCAATGGTTTAACATTCCCTTCCACCGTACGAAGGTTTGCGACATCAGCCAAACTTCGGCAGAACCCTAATCCACCCAGCAAAAAGTAGCAACGCTACACCACTTCATCACGAAGGCAAACATTCCAGAATATAAAAACTTCATTTTTTTATGCACGTAGGCTTATCACCTTCGCCATAGAAATTACATTATGCTGTATGACTGGGCGAAGTAATTTTACGCTAAATTCTGCCTCACTTAGTCACGTTGAACTAAGAAGCTCCACGGCTAAGTGCTTAATAAAGGCTGCGATTCATGTAGGTTGTGTCAAAGCTAATAAATGAAGTTCGTGACACTATTTCATACTCAAACAACGACTTCTTACCGAATCATTACATTAAGTTTTATTCCTAAAATACATTGTGATTTAGTGTTTATGGCCTAACATGATAAATTTTCATGCATTTTGCCATATAATTATCAAATATGAAATAATTATTATATTTGTAATCAAATGAATAATGTGAAGAATGATGGTTCTTATAGCCAACAAAATATTATTTTATATAGCAGAACAAATATATAAATTATGGGACAGAATTTGCAATGATACGTGCTGATTTTCTACGTACGCAAAATATGTGCACATTTGAATGGACTTAACCCCCTTTATTCGTTTAGCAAAATATTTACTCGAATCATATTCACACGTGTTTTTGAGACTTGTAGACTTTAATTTTTTTGTTCTGCTTAAACAACCTTTTTCTCTCTCTGTCGAATAATAAGATGGTAAATAATAAATACATATAATGGATTTTCACTTTGGAAAATAATATATAGGCCACAACCTTACGGAAACCGTTTTAGGTTTTAATAATGTAAATTGAATTAATTTTTTCTTTGTGTTATGAAAGAAAACTGATTTCTTGAACATTTACAGAATAACAATTTACAACTTAAGGTCCGTATAGTTTCCAGTAAAATTCGATCGAATTATGAATTGACGTATATTTTCTAAATGTCGTTCCAGTAACACAGCGTTTTCCTAAGAATTACTTATTTCCACAGTACGTGCCGTTACAACGTTACTCGTGAAAATAAGTGAACTTGTAAGCAACAAAGTGGGACCGCAGTGGTGTACTGCTCAGACTGTTCATCTCCCAACTAATCGAATCGGGTTCGATTGTCGAAAGGGTCGCTCCCGAATTTTCGCATGTGGAAACTGTGAGGGACGATGCTGCTGGTCAGCGGATTTCTACTTCGGTCCTCCCGTTTCTCCCGCTCTTACATTCCGGCACTGCTCCACGCTCACCTCGCTTCACACTCATCGGCTCTCAAGACCTTGATGTTAACAACCGCCCAAATCTCTTCACTCACTCACTCACTCTTTGCCAACATTTTCGGTTAACATAAAAAAATTTNCCGCCCAAATATCTTCCCTCACTCACTCACTCTTTGCTAACATTTTCGGTTAACATAAAAAAATTGAATCCCGACCGAGACTCGATCCGAGATATTTTGCGTCCGAGAAATACGCATTACAACATCACCTTAACTGAATATTCATGAAGTTGAAGTGTTTGTTAATAATGGACACCGTGCGCAAAATATAATTAAAAGTTTTACAGCTTCACTTTTTAGTTTCCCGTTGAACTTGTCTAATGATGATCTTTATACCATTATCAAGCATCAATAAATGCACTAATAGTAAAAAATAATACAGGTACTCAAGCTGTATTTCCGTGCGATGGCAATACGATGAGCGGTGCAACAAATACTCATAGTTGAATAAACAAAATATTTTGTAGACAGTAGAATTTCTTTTGGCCCAACCTGGTGGTTTTGTTCGTTCAGACGTGTATTGTTTTAGATAAACAAAATTAATTTTGTTGCTTTTCAATTTTTGTTTACCGAACAAAAAAATTTGTATTGGTCCTATACAAAGAAATGTTTTGTTGGCTGAATGAAACTTTTCTCTCTGTGTGTCCACCGTTCTGAGGCAAGCGAAAACAATTTCATATTCCACAAATTTAGATTATAATCGTACGTTTACCAGGTTTCTTGGTGCGGTGATCAAAAACCACACCTGTACAGACTTTTTTATTGACTGTGACGTAGATGGAGATCTTCGCAGTTTCCCTTTCTCCTATAGTTATTGGGAAAGTTTTTTTGCATTATCGAGATGGATCGCCCAAACTGTTGGGACAGTTAGGAGAAGTTCTGTGGAAAAATGATGTGATGGCGTATTCTCTTTAGGCATCTCCAGCCAGAGAGAATACTGAAGTTTAGAACTCACCACTACATTCAAATCATGTAGGTTATTCTGTATCGACGAGTTTTCCTAGGAACAACGTTGCATGATCCGAGTTACTAATAAGTTTTACATAATTATTTATGTTTGTTTTATCGTACTTGTAAGTAGAGAATATATATTATAATTTAAATTTTACTTATTATTTATTATTAGGAAGATATAATTACGCAGTTTTTTCTACTCATATTCAAAACAAATATTTCATTGTTTTCCTCTAAAAACCAACACGAATACTCATATAGCGAGTAAACTAAAAGTTTCTGGTTATTTTCTCACATCGGTCAATGAGTTTATATAACTAAGAGTAATAAGCTATCAGTGCTTAATTACTTTCTTAGGGGGAGAGCGAAATTACGTGTACCATCACGACGTACCGCATCTGATTTTTTTTTTTTACCGCAAAACTGGCATTTATAATTTTTCTTTACGTGGCCAGACTTAGGTCTTTGCTGAACCGTAACTACAAAAATAAGAGATTATTTACCTTTCGCAAACACTTCACATGTTAATAGGAATGTTTCTCGATGCTGATGATTCTTAAATGTGCTTTCAAAAATATCGGTCATGTACTTATAATGTTGTTTTTTATCAACAGTAGTATTTTGCTGTGGCCGACACAGTCTCTCACTTGTTTTTTTCCACCGTGGCTTTAGCTGAGATATTTTCCGCTTCAAGTGAATCTTGTAAGGATGGTTTGAATAGTTAATTTTTCCAAGAACTTTCAAACACCAGCGACTTCAACTTTATGTAAAGGAATTCTTCATAGGCTCATCATTTCACAAAGAATCTCGAAAAACTCTGACGCTTTGGCTTATCGAAAAAAAAAAATCTGCTGTAAGGTCTTTTCGAACAGCACTCGCTCTGGAATTTCCGCTCTGCTTACACGGCAAGTCATAAGTTTTGCAGAGTTACAATTTTGTTGCACTATGGAATGTTTCTGAAATACCACTTCTTGCATTTTACAAAATTCAATTTTACCCATCGGTACAAGAAAATTTTCTCGTCATCACTTCAACGGGGCGGCACAAACCCGCGCTGCAGAGCATTTTGATTCAGAAATCCATGAAAATATAGTGCTACAAAAAAAACCTAGCAATAACCTATCGAGCGACGTAGAAAGGAGGACAAATGGGAGAGGAAAATTGCAGTTTGTTATTACTTGCTGCGAAGAATCATGCATTTGGTTTTCTAAAGTGAATCGTGCAGTTCAGTTCATAATTTACTAGCATGCTTTATTTGTAGCTCAATATTTGTTAAAACCTGTATCATAAATCACTCGCCTTACGGACATGTATTTCAGATGAAAGAAATATTACCATCACGGCTACAAAAGTTGCGATTTTGTTAACAATATCTGATGAAATCAAATACGAAATATATTCTTCCTTCGCAAGGCTGAGTGTGTGTAGGTATCTTTGTGTTACCTTTTTCTGTTACAAACAAAATATTACACATATATACGAGGAAGTGGGCTGTAAAACTGTCCTTATACATTATAGTAAAATTTTAAAGAAACCTAAATGATCATGTAATTAATAAAATTAATTTTTTTTCTAAGAAATTNTATACATTATAGTAAAATTTTAAAGAAACCTAAATGATCATGTAATTAATAAAATTAATTTTTTTTCTAAGAAATTGTACCTGTTATGAATTTAAACTACCAGCCAGTTTCGATTATATAAATTTGGCATGTACTGACAATATAGTTCAGATAATATGTAACAATTTATTTTGTAAAAGGAGAGTTACTTTAATAGCACTGGAAAAAAGCAGTTTTGCAGAGACAAGCTCTGGCATTTTGGAAACACTACCAAACAATCTAAAAAAACCTATTTGTAAATTATTAGATAATTTTATTTCAATAATTTGACTTATGAAACAGGTTTTTAAAGAGATGTTGGTCTTTTTTAATATGTTGTATATATTCATCATTGTCTTCGTATTCATTGGCTTCATTTTGCTCCATATATTCATATTGAGTATAAATAACGATTTTAAAGTATTTGAGTCTAGATATAAGTCTCAAGCCTTCGCCGAAGTGCTTGAATAGAAACTTTTCACTTATTGTATATTTGCTTCTTTTAGATAATCCGTGTTTAGCAGCTTTTCTGGTACTATGTTTACCTACAGTATTTCTTCTTCTTATGTTTAATAAGTTGGTTCCGGTGTCAATATTGTAATAAATTTACTCTCTAACGCACTCGTATCCATTCACGTTCTTTGTAAATATCATCCGTTGGCATACAGACAACTTAAAGCGCCATTGTGATGGAGGCTTCAGTGAATTTCGCTTAGCATACATCCTCTCTCAAGTAGGAAGGTCAGAACCAATGTGATTTACTGTGCCCAATTAACGAAAAATAACGATATACTCATACGGAGTAATAATTGTGTTATTATTTTTTTAATTATCCAGAAGACTATCGGGTTATGCGAAAGAGTGCCCAGCCACTGGAAACAAAAATTCATGTTGTTCTTTACCCCCATCACACGTTCCTCGTTCAACCACTTCAAAACCGCTCCAATGTCTGCGTTTTTTATTTTGTCCGCAATAACCGTCACAGAATTGTCGACTTAACTCTATGACATTCCTAGAATTTTTTTTTGAACGTGTCAAGCAAAGCAGATGCGATTTCATTCAAGCCTTTCTACCTTTTATTTTCGAGCCAGTGAAATATTGCCACATTATCACGGCTCTGAGACGACTTGGGAAATCCTTAGCGTACTGTGAAGTTGTGCATGTACAGCTGCCTACTTGAGTAGGCGGCTTGGTCTGCAGGTCGGGCCAGAACCAAACTCTTTCGAGAATCATACGCGGAAAGATCAACTGTTCCGTCGTTATGTTCTTCCTGTAGTTTTTGGTGAACCGGTGCAGTTTTTTATTTATGAACCCCAAGTCATCATTTTCGACTTGACCAGGCCTACGTATATCTGCAACTTTTATTTGGTTT
>NQII01014002.1:10776-25027 GCA_002778355.1 Clitarchus hookeri | reverse complement strand
CTTCATTCCGGCGCTGCGCCATACTCACCTCGCTTCGCGCTCATCGGCTCTCAAGACCTCGATGTTAAGAGCCGCCAAAATATCTTCCCTCATCCACTCAACATAACTCTACCAAATATTTTTATTTGTCTTTTGAATTGAATTTCAATGATAATTATTTATATAAATAATGCCAATATTAATCATTTTCCTTATTTTAACAAACTGTGTTGTTATCACATCTGTTGTTCCACTTTATTAACTATTATTCGACTATATTAGTGCGTTTTAGTTTTTTTTATTTTAGTGGCAAAACTGGTTAACGAGTGTGTATGTTGTACGTTGGTGCGTACGTGCTTCACGAAAATTTTGAAAATTACAATGGGTAAAATAAGACAAAACAGAAATGTAATAACTTATGCTGGGCGCCCTAAATGTTACAACTTGTTGGCAAAAGGTACTGTGTGATAAATACAGTAACTAAGGACCTATCTACATGTTTATAGGCCGTGTTCCAAATGGTCAGGATATTTACACTCGGAAGTGACGTCAGAGAGTGGTGTTCCATATGACAGAGTGCGAGCGCACAAGAGCGAGTGTACGAGTGCGTGCTGCGAGTGAGAGTTGGATGCATACTCAATGCATATTGTTTGATTATTTGAATCTCCATTGCCTACAATGACTACGAAGAAAGTGTTTTGTTACTTCGGGTAAACGAAAACACACTTGAACATCTTTAAAATAAACAACACGTGATAGTAACACTTGTACATTTCGAGAGCGAGAGCGAATGTAGATCCGTTCCAAATCAAGAGTATGCAGGGAATTGTGGGAGGAAGTGAGAGTGGAAGTGCGAGTACGAGCGCAGATTCTGGTTATTTGGAAGACAGCCTTAGAACCGAAACACTAACACCCTGCAGGAAAAAAATCGACAATTTATTACAAATTAGCAAATAAGCTTAGAAGAAGGTAAAAACTGTGAAGTTTGGCAAACAAGTTTAAAATTGGCACACGAAATAAATTTTCAGGTACAAAAATGAACGCATAATATTTAAATAAGCGTCTAGTCATTTTATAGAGGGGGTGGTGTGGTTGGTGCTACAATCGTACGCTATTTACTTTCCATCCTTCTCCAACCAAGCAATGATCTGTCGGCGATGGACGCCGTCTGAGATGGTGCTGCTATCTATTTCAAGGGTGAAACTTACATTTTCAGACATCACGAATGTAATAAAAGACACGCGAAAAACATTGACACTATATTTTAAGTGGGTAGAAGATAAACAAGGCAGTATGAACGCGATGTGCGATGCAAACTAGCGAGAATGAGAGACATGATAAGACGAAGGAGAATTATTTTGGTGTCAATAAACTATTTTTATGACATTGTCCATATGTATAAGATGCTTTGTCTTCTATTTTATACATACTTGCAGCAACAATAAAAATACAAATACAAAAACTTCGCCGTAAACGGGACCGCAGTTTTCAGAACGTAAAAAAATAGGTGTTTTTTTCCTCCTTGTAAACAAACGCTTATTCTTTTTAGTCTCCGTCGCAGGCTGTCACCGACAATCGCAACGCACCCGACGCCGACGGACTGCTGCTTCGTCCTGATTGGCTACCGCTCTTCGCAATGCATCTCAGTATTGTGGAACCAGCCCAAGGACAGCGAACTTAGAGTGCCGTCTCTTTCTCCCATTGTCACTCTATGTCTCTACCGACTGGCCCATCCATAGACTCCGTTTTCTGCGCATTTCCCCAACATTGACTAACAGCTCCATAAGGGGAATGAGTTCTTCTGTAGCCACCATCGGGGACGGTTCGGATTTTTGGGCCTGGGCGTCGTGGGTGCGACGTCTGTCTGTGCGTGTGCCATCTAGAATGTGCGTGAGGTTTCTTGCCTTTCGAATTTTGAAGATTTGCTGTCGTGTTTGTTCAAGACGTATTTGTTTTTTCTTCTTTTTTTTTTCTTGCGAATTATTGTATTTATGGCTGTACAGGCGTGGTTCCTAAGGCCAGGCGCATTTTGCACAGCGTTCTATTCGATATATGGATTCCAAAATTTACTCGTCCGACGCCAGTACAACTGTCAAAGTGACTCGCCGAAAAGTGAAGCACCACTACCACTTCCTCTAGTGAAGGTTGCACTCCTCACTACATTTCGTATGCTTAGTCCAATTAAGTTTAAGCCTCGAGCGGCTTCGTGAAGTTTGGTTTGGATGGTTACTAAAATATACGAGCATGCTTGAATTTAATAACGGCAGTTTATCCCAGCCAATAGGGAACTCCTGAAACTATGGCATAAAATGACTATAAAATAAAGAGGTATGCTCCCGAAATATTTAAATTATTCTTGTACTATTTAAATACCTGCATGCAATTTATTTTCTTGGGTCAAGAAAAAACGCACGCAGGACTTTCGCCATTTTGAAGAAATCTCCACTAGTTGCCAATTTAGGGAGATCAATCGGCGACTGGATTGCTAAATTAAAAAACTAAGGGGAAGTAACACTTAATGTGACTGAGCATATGACACGAGCCACCCAGCTTCGACTTCCCTTAGTTTCTAGTGGTAGTGGCGACTAGACTCATCTCTGCGTACGACCCTAATGGTTGATTCATTGCACGCTGTGAGCGGAGAACAGTCAGAGCGGACATAACCTATGATTGTTCACGTGTAAGCAGATTTTTCTGCGTTACCATTTTGCTGCTTGGTTGGAGGTTGTTTACGCCCAAGCTGCTTCGTTCCTCATTATCAGTACCAATATTCCAAAATAGGTGATGGATTACAAACTAAACGCTGTCATGTTTCATTTCAATTTTACCAATTCCACAATTTTTACTAAATTATTTTCAAGAAATTTTTTTATATTTCCAGAAATATTTTACATTATAGTGCTACCTACCAGATCATTTCCAAACTGCGCTGAATAAAATTAACGTTTATATTAATGCATTTCATTATTAACACATACATTGAAATAGTTTATATACTTCATTCACAGTTACTGCTAAAGTTATGTTTTCAGGCTATCCATCCGCCTCATGCAAGCAATGCGACAACGCACCATTTTGGAACGCACTCTGTTTAATACTAATTTGCATGACAAGTATTTCTTACCAAGTGTTACTAACACACTTATTTACTCTGTTTTTATTTACATTAATTATAAACGAAATATTACAATTTATACGTAAAATAATTAAAAGTACAATTTAACCAAAATTAATAATCGCTTATGTTAACAGAAGTATAAACCATTTGTGATAGTCGATATGTTTACGAAACAATTAAACACGTCATACTCGGAGTGATTTTTCAAGGGTTTAAATAAAAAAAGTTTGAAGATACCGCGAATAGACCATATTATTACATTGATATACGTTGATCATCAAAAAAATTGGTGGATTAAAATATGCGATCTAACTGACTTCTGGGAAATATTGGCGAAGTCTGCTCTTTCCGCGAGCAGAAATTTCGGCATGCGATCAACTTATCGGCGTGGCTCGCGTGTAAAACGAGGATGGTTTCTGATTGGCTGTCACAGTTCTCCGCTGTCTGTTCAGCGCGATCAGCATATGCATGTAAACCAGGCATAACAGTGATGAACATGTTTGTTTACATTTGAATTTTCAACAGATACACCCTTTTATGAAAAAGAGATAATTTGACCAATTTAAATTTATTGTAATTTTGCTGTATTAAAATTGCGATTGAGGAAGCGTAAAAACGTTTCAGAGCCCTCAGTACATAAACGGTGTTCTAACATCAAATCCTAGCCATGTGGTTTTTGGAATTGCTATTGTAAGTAAAGCAGTCCAATATTGGAACAAAGAGAGTGGTAACTGCGCAGCTCGCTCGTGCATTCTACCCCATTTTCCCTTTGCAGCAGACGTGACCCCAGGTTGTGCTGTCCCAGCTTATTGTGGAGAAACATGCAGAATGCGGCCCGTAGTCTTAGTGTTCGTAAATGAAACGTAATAATGGCGCGCGGCTTAGGGCCTACCTTTTTTTTTTTTCAGGTTGTACATGTACAACAGGAAATGAAACAATCAGTTCGATGAATTTGAAAACTTAGATTTGTAAATAGTTTTCTTTCTCCTTAAGTTGAACAAATCTAAACTAACAAGTCAGCTCATGGACGAATACAAGTATAGCGAGTGATGTTCCAGACCAAAATATTTAATCAGATTTATATTATTTGATAGCCAAGAATAGATGCCAGACTTCCGTTAGCATAGTACTTTATATTTTCCTAATCTATAGCTGCATAGTTATAGAGTTATAGAGATCGACTTTACTGCTCTACAGGCCCATCGAGGGAGACGACATGAATACGGGGAAGGCTCTTCTCATATGAACTTTACAAATATTGCCCTATAATTAACTAGTTATCGGTCACACAACTTCGGGAACTTTCTTTTATTGACAAAACCGCATGGGAAACTTCAGTGAACCTATGTTAGTTCAAAATGTGGTCACATGTATTCACCAAATACTTGAGTTGCTTAACCTGAGAGAGCATTTATAAACCAGCTATTCTAAGTGGCCATGTTATGTTTGGGTTGTTCACTGGAAAATGTTGTGCAGAGAGGGGAAGAGGGGAAGAATGTGGAGAGGTTTGGGCGGCTTGTTGCGTCGGGGTCTTGAGAGATGACGGAGGTGAGTATGGAACTGCGCCGGAATGCAAAGACAGGTGTTGTATATTCTCATATACTATATCGTGTGAGTGGGCGTGGTACTATACAGTGCGCAGCGCGCATTCATCCAGTATCTAGCAAGTAGTATGGCAGCATTCCCAGGAGGAGCAGTGAATACCAAGATGGCGAGACGGTAAGTTCGCGTATGATTAGTGTCCTTCTCTCTCAAGTGCTTATCAATCAAATCTTGCAACATTTGGTCATCCGGGGCCGGATTTCGTATCCAGAGATTGTGATTAGTAACTGTGATAAAGTTTCGTTCGTTTTTACATGCGCGGCGTAAATGTAAAGTGTACCACGTGTGTGAAGTGACCTCACCGCCACTCGGAATCCACTCTCACAACTCAAGCAACCTCAGATATAAATTAAGATTTTTTTCTCCCCCTCTTCAATATTATGTGATGAAATCTTCACTTTTGGTGATATTTTTCGTTGAAAACGTAAGGTTTAATGTATCCATTTTCTCTCGTTCGTTGATATTTTTTGGCATGTGGGTGAGTAATTACATGTCTGTTTCTTGTTTCTTCCTTGTGCGTTGAGGAGAGATTTCGCAAATATATTTATGTTGCGTCAGACACGTCGAAATAACGTATTAGATCATCGGGCATTTTGCCGCTCACGTGTATTATACAGTATTTGTTTAGTTACGTTTTGCCGTTATATTGTATGATGTTGTGATCCTAGCCATGTGAAGGTTATGATATTTTTGCTTAAGTTCAATCTCCAAGAAAGTAAACTTAAAAACATAAATTATAAGGTACGAGCACTGATTATGGTCCCCGAAGTCACGCTGAATGCTGTTCACGAAGTAAATGCGTTTGGTTCACAACTCGACGCTTTTGAAGATGCAGTAAACACTCTGTGCAATTAACTTTTGCAAACGGACCCCTTGGAGGATGTGGACGAAAATGTCTCTACCGCAAAGCACTAGTCCTTGTTTGCCTAGTTGTCCGACACACGATTTCTCATAACCTCATTTCTGTCCTCTCATGTTGTACAAGCTTCTTCCACATCTTATCTTGCCACCCCGTCTGCAAATGTACGTCTGCCGAAAATTAATTTGCTATCCTTTTCAGGTCATTGGGACGAATGGTTCATGTTCTCCCAGCTGTATCAGGTGACGACTCATGACAATTGGGGATTAGCCGAAATTGAGGAATTCCAGAATTTGATGGGATGCCTCAAGCGAGAAGCTTTACAGTTAGTAAACAATCTACCGTACATAAACAGAATTCTGGACCTGCCTGCTGTCAACTCTGCAAATCTTCAGTCAGTCAAACCGTATGTCTATACCTTCAACGAGAACGCTCGTTCTCTGGAAGGCGTAGGTCATGATATCACAGACAATAACCCTTTTAGGTCACAGTTTTCATGCGAAAATTGTATGTGCATATGCTCACAAAGTTCTAAAACTCACATACAGACAGCACTGACACAATTCCTAAGGTTTCTGAAGTCATAGATTTTGTTCAGTATTAAAAATGTGGAAAATAAGGTTAGTGCAAATAACATGTCTCGGAAGCCATTGCTGATNGAAAATAAGGTTAGTGCAAATAACATGTCTCGGAAGCCATTGCTGATGAAGTCAAGTCATACAACCTCACAACAAAAGGCAGTATTTATTACCAGTTCAGAACCTAAAACAAGATCTTGTGCAGTGTGTCAGCAAACCACCCATTCTGTGTACAAGTGTACGGAATTAATTGATGCCTCATCTACAGACAAACAACAAATATATTGGAACAAAAAAATATGTTTCAATTGCATTGTGACAGACCATAGGCTAGCATCATGTCTCTCTGGTTGCACATGTTATCAGTGCCAGCAAAAGTATCATACTCAGCTCCACATAGATAAGCCCACTGTATCTTCAATTCTCCAAGACCAAACATTGGACCCCAAACAGCTTCCAAATGTTCGCAGGTGTTTCAGTTTGGGAACGCATATCGCATATCAGTGTTATTGTCTACATCCTTGATGAAGGTTTACAGTGCGGACAAAAAGCCTCATGTTATGCGGTGTTTACTGGACAGTGCAGCGCGAGCATCTATTATCTCCGAAGCATCTCCGAAATTCCTCTCATTGCCCTTACACAAAGCCGGTGAAAAGGATCGTGGGCCTTTGTCTTGGCTCTTTCAGCTTGAAAGGGGAAATAACCTGTCAGATTCAGTCATCAATGGAACCTCAGTGTACCTTCTCTCACTTACTCTTTGTTGTGTCCAAGATTACTAGCAACTTGCCACGTGTGTCTATTGACTCCTGTGTTCGTGCTCAGTTGAGTTCCCTTCCTTTGGCAGGTCCTCACTGCGATGAACCTGCTCCCATCGATATACTTGTGGGTGCTGATGTCTTTGCCCGTGTTGATATGAGTGGACGGTTATAGTTGGGACAACACATGCCTGTAGTGTTGGAGTCCAAGTTGGGATGGGTGTTATTGGGGGGATACCCTGAGTCCTGTACAGATACCGAGCAGGGACTTGTATCTATGTTTGTTGGTATGGAGAGCTTGTTGGATGTCATCCTCAAACAATTCCGGGAGACTGAAGAGCCTCCTCAGGTCAATACAAAGCCATCTGAAGAAGAATATTGTGAAAAAAACTTCAAGGATACTCAAACACGAGTAGATACTGGGAGATATAAGATTTCTCTTCCTTTTAAACCCCAGGCCCAAAATCTTGGGGTTTCGTACGAAATTGCCAAACGTAGATTCTATTAGCTAGAAAGGAAACTTAATTCACAGACTTAAATGAAGGCTATGTATACAGAGTTCATGACTGACTATGTTCAGGTAGATCATATGGAGGCTGTATGCCCCCTCTTGAAAACAGGATAGTGGCCGACACACCACAGAGTGTTTTATCCCTCATCATGAGGTGCTCAAAACATCTAGCTCTACAACCAAATTGAGGGTTGTTTTTTTATGGCAACGCACATACTTCCAATGATATTTCACTCAATGACATTTAACTCCCAGGACCTAAACTTCAGAATGATATCAATGACATAACTCTAAGATTTAGGCTCTAGAGTGTTGTTTTTTCAAGAAACTTTAATCAAATGTACCGCCAAGTTTTGGTCGATGAGGATGACTGACCATGCCCGCTAATTCTGTGGCACGAGGACACCATCACTACCCCTTACAGTTTGTCAGCTGAATACAGTAACATATGGCCTCACGCCATCTCCATTATTGGCAATTAGTATGTTGCATCAGTTGGCATCTGATGAAGGTGATGTATACCCACTATCTGACAGTGCTCTTGAGAACCACATCTTCGTAGATGAAATCATCACAGTTGCAATGTAGGTGGAGGAAGCTAATTTGTTGAAAATTCAGCTGGTCGAACTTTTATGCTGGGGTGGATTTGAGCTTCGGAAATGGTGATGTGCCTGTGACCCATTGTGAAAGTCCTACAGTGCTAGACTTCTCATCAGGTACTGTTGTGAACATCCTTGGTCTTTACTGGAATCCGGTGAAGGTCTCTTTATCGTATCACCTACAGGTTCACTCTGGCAGTCCCGCCAAATGTTTTGTCTTCTCGCAGATTGTGCATATATATGATCCCATGGGTTGGTTTGCTCCATTGACTGTGTGGGCCAAAATTCTAAGGCAATGGTTGTGGACTCAAAGACGGAATTAGGATGACCCCTTACCCAGTCAACTCAGGCAACATGGAATCAATTCAAGGATGGCCTGACTTCATCGCTTCATATTGTGCTTGCCACACTTCATATACCCTGATGTGGTCAGTGGGGAATCACATGGTTTTTCCGACGCCTTTGAGAGAGTCTATGCAGTAGTAGTGTATCTGAGGAGTACGAACTCTAAAAGGGAATGTGTGTGTGTGCATCTGGTTATGTCTAAGGCATGGGTAGCACCTCTGAAACAAGTGTCTCTCCCTAGTTTAGAATTGTGTGGGACTCACTGACCGGCAAAATTTATCTGTTATTGCCACAACTTCCCCAGCCAGTACTTGCATATCTCTGCAACCCATGCATAGACAGATTCCAGTGTTCATGTATCTTGGATAAAGTCACTACCATACACGTTGAAAACCTTTGTGGCTAATCGCGTGTCTCAAATTAAAGAATTGGTTCCTCCTCAGCTGTGGAAACATGCCAGGTCTCAAGATAATCCATTGGATTGGGCATCTCGTGGCTTTCTCCCTCCTGACCCTCACTCTCATGGCCTCTGGTGGCATGGCCCCAGTAGTCTAGTCCACCCACTTGAACTGTGGCCAGTGTCTGCTGTGTCGGGACATGATGACAATATCCCAGAGCTCAAATCTTCTCGAATCGCCTTGCTGAACACTCATGAAATCCCAACGAATTTTATCATCGCCCAAGTTGGTTCGCATTAAGGCTTATGTTAGGCAATACATTAGACATGCCAAAACACAACCTTGTAACCGTGGTTCCTTAACAATTTCGGAACTGGAGGAAACCGTCCTTCTTTTATGCAAATGCATCCAACATGCTCGCCTACATGACGACTTGAAACGCCCCAATGGAGGAAAGCCTTGTTCAGCACGAATAAAATGCTGGCACCCTTTCTGGATTCGCATGGTGTGCTCAGGGCGGGTGGTCGCTTGTCCAATGACAACATGGAGTTTTTATCTAAGAACCCAATCATACTGCCGAAAGGCCATGCAGTGGTTGAAAAATTGGTAGATAATTACCACCTGAGATATCTGCATGTAGCACCACAATTACTGCAGTCTCTCGTATCACAGAAATTCTGGATTTTGTCAGCCCGAATGTCAAGTGTGTGCAGTGCTTCCAGTGTCGACCTGTGAACACTCCTCCACTCATGGGTGATTTGCCGGCAAAGAGAGTTATATCCTCTGGAACCTTCGAGCAGATGGGATTGTATTATGCTGGACCCATTTCCATCAGACTAAACAAGTTACATCGTGGCAATACTCAGAAGGCTCACCTGCCCATCTTCATTTGTTTTGCAACTAAGGCATTGCACATTGAGGTTGTGACTGATCTAACTGCTGATAGTTTTGTTGCAGCCTTAACATGGTTTGTGTCAAGACGAGGATTGTGCACGAGTCTCTATTCGGTTCGTGGCACCAATTTTGTGGGCGCGGCAAGGTAGCTTCAACAATCCTTTTTCCAACTTCTCAAGTCTCCCATTGTTTAATGCTTCTCTCTGACTCACTCCATTAAGTTTCATTTTATTCCCCCAGCAAGTCTCCTTCAAGATGGGTTATGGGAAGCAGCTATGAAGTAAGCCAAATACCACTTCAGGCGAGTCATTGATTCCAGACCATTAACACCATCATCATCCGAGCCATGTGACTTTGCTACCCTCAAACCGGGGAATTTTCTTATTGGTAGACCCCTTGCAGCTGTCCCTGAATCGTGTAATGAAAACAGCGATAGTGCACTCTGCCTGTCCCGGAGATGGAAAATGGTGTGTGCACTTTCCAATCAGTTTTGGAGATGATGGTATCGTGAGTATCTTCAACAGCTGCAACCTCGGGGAAAGTGGCAAACCAACCAACCAGGACTCACTGTGGGGGTATTGGTCCTTGTAGGTGAAGAACGTATACTCCGTTGGGCTGGTGCTTGGCCAGAGTCATCAAGTTACATCCTGGAGCAGACAACATCGTCAGAGTGGAGGAAATTCGCACCCAAAAGGGACAGTTGTGCCAACCGGTACCCAAGCTGTACAGTCTGACAACCCAATAATGCTCGCCAGTTCTCAAAATGTGAAATTTTGTACATAGTGTGACTGTTTGTGTGTGTAATCTTAGAGACCTCTCTCGGTCTCGGCGAGCGGAATGTTGTATATTCTCATGTACTACATCGCGTGTGTGGGAGTGGAACTATATAGTGCGCAGCGTCTATGGATCCAGTATCTCGCAAGTAGTTTGGCAACGTTCCTGGGAGGAGCAGTCAATACCAAGATGGCGAGGAGGTAAGTTTGCGTATGATGAGTGTCCATCGTTATCTTTCTCTTTCGAGTGCTTATCAATCAAATCTTGCAACAACAGGGGAAACAGGAGATCCCCGAGGAAATTCGCCAACCAGTGGCATCGTCTGGCACTATCCCCACTTGGGTAAATCCGTAAGTGACCGGGCCGGGGATTGAACCTGGTTCTCCTATGCGCAATTATGGCGATATTGTCGGTTCACAGCAGACGAGAAAATCCGGGCATATAAAACCTCTCGGGATTCTTCAGAGGTTTATTTTAAGCTGGTTTAAAAATTTTAAAACATTAGCAATAATATTAAACAATTATAACTGAAGTTTTACCAACCTCCTTGGCTTAATCCTGAGCGTACACAATTGATTTTGTACAGCCCACTGTTTCAGTTTCACACCATAAAAAAATTCGGAAATTAGAAATACCAATTTTTAAGTTTCCATTTTAGCTTATCACAGAAGTGTACATCAAAATGAATATATCTCTATTTTGATTTCAATCTATGAAATTCAAGACTTATTTAAATTAACCTGCTGCTTAAAACCATTGTCAAATACGAAAATACAATCAAGTGAATACCTACTTCCACTTTTATTTAACCACGGTGCCTGAGCGGTTTGTCTGCCGCCTCCCACCAAGGCGAACCAGGTTCAATCCCGACCTGTTCACTCCACATTTTCGTGCTGGACGATGCCGCTGGTCGGCGGGTTTTCTCGGAATCTCCTTCTTACCCTACCCGTTCATTCCAGCGCCGCTCCATATTCACCTCACTGCACCCCTATCGGCTCTCGAAACCTCGATGCTAAGAGCCACCCATATCTCTTCACTCACTCACTTTTATTCAAACGGGTCAGATTTTAAAATGGGGTTCTGTTGGTCGGAAGTATTTTTGTGAACTTACTTCCTGATTCTAAACTCTACTACTGAAGTTAAGTGGTCAGTTTTCAATTTTTAAATCGCCTTACACTCCGTGGGAAGAGCTTCTCGCCACAACTACCGCGCTAGTCAAGCCGCTATTAGAGGTCGGTTTTTACCAAATACAAAACTTATGACAGNGCTTCTCGCCACAACTACCGCGCTAGTCAAGCCGCTATTAGAGGTCGGTTTTTACCAAATACAAAACTTATGACAGGGGATGTATTCTCTATACGTAAAATAAGATTTTACTATTTCCTGTCTATGTACACGCGTATGTCTGTAATGATGCTCGTTTGGTCTTCTCTGGGGAACGACTGGACCCGCATTATATAAATTTAGTCTTTTAATTTCAATGTTACGTTCCTCGCACTATAAATACCTCGCACAATTACTTGAACAGGGTGGGAAAGGGATTGGGGAGTGGAGTNAATGTTACGTTCCTCGCACTATAAATACCTCGCACAATTACTTGAACAGGGTGGGAAAGGGATTGGGGAGTGGAGTGAAGAGATTCGGGCGGTCTTGGGAGCCAACGAGGGTGAGGTGAGGATGGAGCAGCGCCAGAATGCAAGGGCGAGGGAAACGGGAGATCCCCGAGAAAACCGGCTGATCAGTGGCATCGTTCGGCACGATTCCCATTTTCTAAAATCCGGGGGTTGTGCCACCGTGAATCCGGTTCGCCAAGGTAGGAGGCGAGTAGTCTAACCACTACAACACCACGGCCTTGAAAAGGGGTTGGGGAAGGGGATAAAATTAATTACTCACTTCCATTTCAGTTGACATTAGAAAAATATGTTGCGTAAAAATAGTTTCTTGAAATACAGAGAACCGGGTTTCGTATTCTTCTTGGGACGAACCCCTAGATTTGCACACACCTGTCAATTCCGTGACTGAGGTCGTTAAAGGCTTTGACTTCGCAACATGAGAGTTTGGGTTCGAATCCCTGGTAAGACACGAATGTGCGTTTTTCTTTGCAAGTTACGTTTTAGTAAGTTAGCCGTTTTTACCATTTAATTCACAAGCAACATTCAATGACGAAGTTTTTCACTTTGCACTCATTGAAATTGAAAAGCAAGTGCAGACATTGTCAGGAAAAAGTATAAAAAGCATGGGCCTACCAATAGCAGATAACATAGTAGATTCAACCGTTAACAATGACTACATCAGGGAAACTTCATATAATATATTAGAATTGCACACCACCGCAACGCTTATTAGTATTTCTCTGTTATAGATAGATATATGCTACGGCGGAGTTTTTTTAGGTCTTTTTATTCTACACAATTCTTTACTACATGATATTGTTCCATCTTTAACGGTTTAGACAGCGTTTTGCAAGAGATCGCACTGGCGGCAAACTTTTTTCCGACTTGATTCATTATTATCGTCACTGCTTATTCCTTACGTTACTTTACGTAATGAAATATATACTAAACCTGGCCAGAGAACATAGCTATGAATTTAAAAAAAAACACGTAAATTGGATAAGTGGTTCTTGAGTGATAAGCGCACTAACATAGATACTGACGTTGAGTTCTATAATATGTATAGAGTATAGAAGATTAACACTAAGTAAAATTCAAATTTATTTTTAAAAAAATGTAATAAATAATTTTGTAGTCGACGCGAGTGGAGCCGCGGGCACAACTAGTGTACTTATAACTTATTTTGGTTTCCGGCACAGCGGTTAGAATATGTTACGTCACGTATGGGACTAGTAACAGAAGTCATTGACCGCATTAAACGTCGGCAAGTTGCACACAACTCTTTTTATCTTGCGTGTCTGTGTAAATTACATAGAAGGTGAATGCCCAAGGCTTTGGCGTCTCATAGACCATATACTAAAAAGGAAGTAGACTGATTTTTGTCTTCTGCGCAAGTCCGCAATATTGGCACACGAACTGCCATTATAACTCTCAATGCTTGAACAGTAACGTATCGTTAGGTTACGTTTGGTTTTATAATAAAGCAGTGCTTTCACAAAATAAGCATTATTGCACGTTACTTTATTATATCATCTCGGTCAGAAGATGTGTTATAACATACTAAAGCCGTTATTAATGAAAACACGTGCTTACCCAAAATTATTTTAGAAAATGACATAGAACACTGCCCTTAAAACAAATTATATTTAATTTTTGTTCTCAACTTTATTTAATATTTCCTCAAATGAGTCATACCCAAAATAATACAAAAGTAAGGAATATCTCAGTAAACATCTTAGATTATGGTCGTTCAATGAAGAAAATGTACACATTAATGTGAAATTAAATGACTTCGCTATATTAAATTTGAAAATTAGAATACAGATGTTTTCCGTATTGCGCCTTAAAACCAATATCACACAAAAAGCTTTGATAGCATTTTTGAAAATTCAAGTGAAATTTCATAGCTTCTGTATTAAATGGGACACCAAATAAGAACAATAACTTAACTTTCAGTTTCAAAACCTGTTGTGTCAGATGTATAATTTTTTAGCAGTAAGTTTTCGTGATTTAAATAAATATTAATTATCAAACTATAAATATTATAGGTCTGCATATTTGCATGTACTATGTGAAGGAAAACTAGTACGTAATACAGCTTCTTGTGCTATTTTTTTTGTTAATAATTACCATTTCTAGCATAAATTTTTTTTGGAAGGAGACACTTATGAGATGACGCTCCTGTCTGTGTGCGTAATTCCCAACACGCCTTTTTGTTAAGTATGT
>NQII01014001.1:0-12879 GCA_002778355.1 Clitarchus hookeri | reverse complement strand
TTTTTTTTTTTTTTTTTACGAAACTATAAAACGTGCCCCCAGTATGTTCACCTACGAAAATATATCTTACCTCATACGAGGAACCGGCTCTCATGACATCGCTGTTAAGAGAAGCCCAAATCTCTTCACTCACTCATACGAGGACAGAATGGTACTGTAAAGTTACCACGCATCCTATAAATATTACGAGCCAGCCTTCCAATATAGTTAAAAACTGCTTTTCATACTAGCGTATCTTAAAACATAGTAGCCGGACACGAGCCAAACTACGATAGGAACCTGTATCAAACTTTTCTACAGACTTTTCAACAATTACTTGATAGGGTCACCACTGAAATTCCCGTAGGTACACGCAGCATGACGCGAACACTGCACACCAATTCAGAGCTCTGCGAGTGTAGCCCTTACAGCTCCCACGCTTCTCGGCCCAAAGAGGAGAAAAACAATGCAGGCAGTCTCCTTAATAATTGCAATAATTTTACATTAGATAGAAATGCAAATTTTAACAATTCTGATTGAGATAGTAAAAATAGTTAAAGCACGAGCTGTAAATATGTAATTCATAATTAAAATACCCATACATTAGAAATACATAAAATGTATTGAAAATTAAGAAAATGAGTAAAATAAATAAACAATAACCTAAATAATATACGAGTAAATAAAGGAACAAAGGAAATTGAAAGTTTATTCGTAACACATGACGAATAAAATGGAGGTGTAATAATATTTATGAAAATGAAAATCTTACTAACGTTAGCACGCATAATAATATACTAAAATCCTTGTCAATAATAACCCTAAGATTATTTACTTCTTAGTATTTTATTTGTTATGTTTTCATTATATCGGAATTCACAACATGTAAAATTATAGAAATTATGTATTGAATACCCTAAACTAAGCAGTTTCGTGTGCCAGTTTTAAACAAAAAATGAGAGTGTTAATAAATAAGATTAAGCATATAATAAACATGTTATCACATATTGCAATCACACATATGGCAATATTTTACAATGAAATATAAAGAAATATTAAATTCGATAAACATATGCCTATTTGTGAAAATACTGCTTCTTCTGCGGTTGCTGGAACAATGTATACAAAAAGAAATCTAAAATGGGTATAAAGAAATTATAGTTAGTCACTTCCATAGAATAGGTGCAGTGCTACCAGTCCACGAACTTTTGGAACAGGTCTCGTATATTTGGTAAAATAAAAATCTCATGAATTCAGAGTTGCTCGTACGATACTGAGAAATTAATGGGAAACAAGTTTTTGTGATAAATCGAAACAGAAACGATTCCAGCGTTTGTTCTGCGCTTAATTAAAGATTAAATAATTAACAGTAAGAAATCCTTGTACGTAATAACTTCCAGGACGGTTGCTCGTATTTCGAGAAAAATACTATATTTCTTGTAAGAGCGTTCCTCGTTGGTAAATACGTACACCTGATAATCGTACGCTCCTCCAGCTAAATCAACGCTAGATCAGACACGGGGGAACCAATCTAGCTGTGTTCGGCACTCTAGGCGTTCCCTTCCGAGATTCATCAATCACTTAGAACACCCGTGATCCTGTCCTTGTCCACGCCGAGGCTGCACAGCTGCTTCTTCAGTTGGCATTCATCGCGAGGCGGATGTTCCTCTTGGCCTATTTCCAACCCTTGGGAGAAATTGGGGTAGAGTGTACATGTGAGCAGCGCAGTAGACACTCTACGGGTTCCTACACGGCAACTTTTTTTTTTGGCCAATATCAAAACAAACGTGGATAGGATTCGAGGTTAGGGAACTGTTTATTGGAACGTTTTCGTAATTCCTGTGACCCAGTTTTGAAGGAACTCTAATATACTGCAGCTAGTCAAAATATTTTGTTCTTATGGAAGTGAGATTCTTTTGGAAAACTAAACGTAAACAAGTTCACCACTGTTGAGCAAGTGATTTTTACAGTGTATAGAAATTGATGCGAAGAAAACGAAAATCGGTCTACCTCATCTGTAGAGTATGACTCGTACATCGAAGTTAACCACTCCCACCATGATAACAGCCCATACTTGCCGGGCGTAAAAGAAACCTCAGCGGAAACCAGGCACGTTTCACATAGGCATTCCATACGTTTCCATTAAATTGTGTTCATTTTATTTCCTACCGTGGTCGCATTTCCGTCGCATTTGGCCGGGATTATACACACCATTCAAGGACATTCAACTTTACCATTTATTCCTTGACGTTTAATCTGCGGGCTCTGGACTTAAAAAAAAACACTAAACGCTTTTTTGTCACCTGCAGCTATCTCATCATGATTTATGACGTAAACTGAACAGCACGACTCTTCTGCAGTATCTGTTATTCGGTCTCTCTTCGGCCGGATCACGTACAGTGAAAAAACCAGTTTCGCGTAGTTCGGAGGATACATTAAAATAGTTTAATGATTTCATACGCTTATGAATCTAACGAAATAAATGCATCTTATCTTAAAATACTTTCGCATACTCTGGAAACAAAATCTGTCTTCGAGAAAATTTTCATGTTTAACCCAAAGGCTGGAAAAGTTGTTTCTAGCCTACTTTCTAAAGGAAAGAACGACTTATGAGATCACTTTCCTGTCTGTGTGAATGAGTGTGTCTGTGTGTGAGTCTGTGCGCGTTTATGTCACCCCTCCCCACCACCCCCTCACAAACATTAAATTTTTGAATGCGTTAACCGAATTTTACCAAACTCGGTACACATATAGTACTAAGAAAGACACCTTACTTTCAGAGTTTCAAACCATTCCAAGAACTTACTTTCAAAATGATGGCCATAAAAAATTTAGGGCGATATGTTATAGGCCTATTTCGGAAACCATTCAACCGATTTAAAAAAAAATTTATACGCTGGCTGTATCTATTACGAGCATCAAATAAGCCAAAAAATAACTTCTTTTGTTTGCCATTTTGTAAGATAGCACTACAAGAAATAATAAAGTTTTCGTATAATTTCTAGGTAAACAACAGACAGATTCCTACCAAATTTGGCAATGTAATAGTGCTGCCGCAGTTGCTATGCACAAATGTATTTCAAGCACGTCAGACACTTATTTCAAAAATGGCGACCAACTAGCTATGTTAGCATTTATCTTCGAAATAATTTCATCAATTCTAACTTGCCTTTGTATGCTAGGAGCATATATAACAAACATCAAATGTGTCTACACGGAGCATTTTTTGTCCTCCATTTTGTAAGATAGTGCCACACGAATAAATGAAGTTTGTATGTCATATCTTCGGAAAGAATTGGCCGATTCCTACCAAATATCGCAAACAAGTAGTACTGTGGTAGGTAAAGTCAACTCATATGTTAAATGTATGTCAGATACTTATTTTCAAATTGGTGTCCATATATATATATTTTAGCTTTGTATGTTAAATCGTCAAAACCATGTAATTAATTCCAACGAAACTTTGTATGATGGCTGTATATATTACAGCAAGAAAATGTGTACATACAAAATCTCTTTTGTCCGTCATTTTGTGAAATAATATCACTTGACAAATTAAAATTATGTGATCACCGAAAAAAACAACCGATTTCTACCAAATTTAGCGAACAATTGGCACTTTGGAGGCTATGCAAACTGATAAATTGTGAGAAGGTCAGACGCACATATTTTAAACATGGCGGCTATGTAAACATTTTATCTCCCAATTCTTTATCCACGAAACTGCAAAACAAATTTCAACTTAACTTTGTATGCTGGCAGTATCAGTTATTTCCTACAAAATTGTCTATGGAAAGCCTCATTTCTCTGCCATTTCGTAAGATAGTCCCAATTGAAATAATATAGTTTTTATGCCGTATCTCAGGAAACAATTAACCTATTTCTTTCAAATTTGGCGAAGAAGTTGTACTGTTTTAGGCTATACTAATTTATACGTTTTAATTATGTAAGTATCTTATATTATGAATGGCACGTAAACAAACATTTTAGCTAAGTCTGCTATATCTACGAAACTATGTAATTGATTTAAATTGAACTTTGTATGTTGTATCCATGACAATAATTGAATTAGCTGATATATAAACACTTTACCCTCCATTTTTGAAGATCGTCAAATGATCAATGAAGGCATTGCGCCATATCTCGAGTACCAATCAACCGATATACATACAGAGATCCTCCTTTTCACAATTATTTTCCAAAGAAGTGTCAGGTGAGTAAACTGGAAATGTCCTCATATTTGCGGCATGATTGGACGAATTTCCACAAAATTGTGAAAAGTTACATTATTTAAATGGGGTCAGACAATGATTTTAAAAATGCTGGTCATTTAAATATTTTCATATGTTTGGTATATCTATTTAATAATTTAACAATTTCAATAAAACATTTTATGCTGATATTATCTGTTGCAAACATAGTGTACAAAGACTCTATTTAAGAAATTTTGTAAGCTATCTTCACTTAATCAAATAAGGTTTTTATGCCATATCTCGGAGAACAAACCACCAATTTCCATAAAATTCTTCACACAAGTAGCGTAATGGTAGGTATTTAAACTTATGTGTTTTAGTGGCTCAGACACTCATTTTTAAAATGATGGCCGAGTAAATATTTTAGTTTAGTGACCCCTATCATTCAGAACATTACACTGATTACATCCGAATTTGATGTTCCGAATTCTACCCCCGTGAAGCAGTTGATTGCAAGCTAGCTTAATTTAACGAGTTTTTCTGAATTCGAATCCCGGGTGAGTCACTCGTATAATTTAATTGTCTTTGTACTGTTTAACATGTTTCTGTTTTCATCACATATGACATTTCTGTCAATGAGACGTCAATGCCTACCTACTATCTAAGCTTTCAATAACTTCACTAAAATTTATTTGCACCCATGTAGAGAAAAGNGTCAATGCCTACCTACTATCTAAGCTTTCAATAACTTCACTAAAATTTATTTGCACCCATGTAGAGAAAAGTAGGCTTATTAGTTATCAGCAACGTCTTGGTTTTTTTCGTTGAAAGTGTGTATTCGTTCGTTGAAAATTTTTTGTTGTTCCTGAGGCAGAGATTTATTTAAGAACGTTGAGATATGATTAAAGTACATAGTTTGTTGACAGTAATATACGATAAGTATTAAAGTTGGTTAACTATTAGTGATTACTTTCTGGAATCGACGTCTTTAGTAATGAGCTCTCCTCTTTTTTTTTTTTTAACCTAAGATCGAATAACTCAAACTATGTTACACCAATAAAAGAGTGCATTTTAAAACAGCGAATTTTATAACAACTCCGCACAATTCTGTATTTCTGATACGCTTGTCAAATATTTCCTATTTGAAGGTGTTACACAGGCTGTGGGTGTAAAAGATAGAAGCCCTCACAGTGCAGAGCTGATAATACATGTGTTCGTGAAACTCTGAGACGTGCAGAAAGTCTCTGGGTGCTATTGGTGGAGTTATGCTGAACCATGTCAATAATGCGTTCATCGTGCTGCACATCTGGTTGACGACCTCTTTGTGATGCCAAGTGACCAATGGGGAGCTTACCACTTTCAGGTTATGTATCGTACACTCTCGTAAACCCTCTACGATCTGGAACTCATTGTGTGGGAAAAAGAGACACGCGTATTAAATTACATAGGTAACCAAATTTAATAAGCAATATTTAAAAGTAAAATGTAATGTTCCCTTTCTTCACATGCCTCCATTACACATACAACAACTTAGCAACCATACGCCGATGTCAAAGGTTCACGAAAGCCTCGATATCAGTACATCGAGAAACCAAACAAATGGCAAAACTGGAAAAAATTTATGTCGCAGATCCCACCTTTTTGGGTATCTAGCTTTGATCTACAGACTACATATTCTGAATGTTGGGATGACACCAGGGCGAAAGAATGGAGCCTTACAATGTGTTAATTCGCACAACTAAAAAAAACGTAATATAATGACTTATATAATGGAGAGAATACCAATTTATTTTTATAAACGTCGGAACTAAAGGTTTTGCCTTATCTGGCATACGTAACTGTTGAGCAGCCGTAAGCCTGTATGGCTTTAAGTTAAATTCCTTTAAGTATGACACACCTAGTAAAAGTACTCAACATACTGCGGCTGACTCCTTAATCACTTACATGGTGAGTTGTACCTTGATATCCTGAGCAACGTTTGGCAGTGCAAATGCACCGTACTTACCAGTTGCACTCACATCAGATACAGTTGTTTCCAAATTGCGTACCAGCGCTAATAATTAGTTCATTTAGGAATAATTCCCAATAACAAATCCCGTGTTTGTATACCATTTGCCTACCTGTGATCGACTTGATGTGTTAGTCAACTTCCACGTGGAATAGCCGATGCTGTAGCGTGTACTGCATCTTCACAGCGACTACAGTAAAGGTGGAAACAGCTGCCAAAACATGAACCTGCAAAGCTGCAACATCTCTTGATTACGAATGTAATCCCTACATCTCCCGCGTAGTTTGAAAGAAAAAATGCAGAATTAAATTGATTTTCGTCCAAATAAATTAATAAGGAAGAGTTTCAGTTTTGTATCACTCTCTTTGTACATTCTGCTGCTGATTGAAAACTCTGAGCTGACACAAAAAGTTTGGTAATTTAAGTTCAAATCATAATGTGCGATAAAATGATTTACCCAGGCAATAAACATTGGTACGAAATTTATCTTCTTTATGAATCGTATCCCAATTTGAAGTTGTAATAGTAAGCTATGCATCTCGTGTTTATATAAATATACGTTACATGTGTATGAAAAAAAAATTTTACCACAAGTTTTTGGCATTTGTGAGCGTTGTATACATTCCTTTTATTAACATTTTATGAATTCGAATTTCAAATACATATCATAGGAAATATTTTGAACTCTACGGTTTATTATAAGTCACAATTGAAACATGTTTTTTATTGCAGAAAAAATAAAATTACCTCAATTAACAAGAATTTTAAGGAGAAAATTATGGGTTCCCATAATTTCTAGATGACGAAATTTTTACTTCTTTTAGTTTGACGTAGATAAAAATAAATGTAATAAATTACAGTTACCTACATAGCTATCTTTGTATTTACAGAATATATGTTCAAAAATAGAGCGGAAACACAAAATCATTTAACAGTGGCATTCGTAATACGAACGAGCGCAAAAGCTGAGTGTAAACACTTTTGTCAACTACTAAAACTGTGTAAGGAATTTATTTAAATAATATTTATTTTAGTTAATTTTCATTTGTTAAATATTTTACCTCATCGATATATTAAGGCCTATATATTTACATACTACAATATTGATTTATTTCATTATTGATAAATACCTTTATTAATGTTATTAATCGCAATGTAATTATCACGAAGGTTAAACGGGCTAGTACTTCGACGCAGGAGATGCCTAAAAATTTGCGTAATAACTTTGAATTTTCTTTGTCATGCAGAGCTGTCTATTGGTGTGGCCCCGACCGAAAGGTTGGTGGATGAAACCCAAACACTGGTATGACTCACATATGCCTAATGCGAATTTCAAATCGGCACTAATCCGGTTTACAGTCACTAAATTCAGGCGCTCCAGGCGCAAGAGATCTTTCTGCGATGACGATACAAAAATAATGTTAAAATTACGGCGAAGCTAAGAACGATAAAAATGTATTATGGGATTAATTGGTAATAATTCGCTTTCTGTACTCAATAACGATAAAATATGTACTACTACGGAAAGTAATTTTATTAAATTTGCAAAGCAATGAGAATGAATTCACCCCCTCCCCACCCGGGTTTGATTAAAAATGAACAATATAAAATAAAATATTTTTATTTCGTGCCAAAAAAAATGTAATTACAACATTTATTAAAACAGAAAATAATTAAATGCTTTATTAAATTTTAAGTTGAGAAGTGCTTTGTAAAAGGGTAGCGTAATTTCAAGTAAAAAAAAACACACAAGCGAGTTGAACATCTATTCAGAACACCGAAATTAACAGAAACTATTTTACTTTACATTCTTATCAACGGCGTTATTAATTTGAAATACAGAACGCTCGTGTCTACTAACTTGCGGACGGCACATAGAAAGAGCTAATATTTACGATAGTTCCAAAGAATGGACAGAAAATGGAAAGGGGACATGATAAGTGGCGAGGAATTAAAATTAATATAAGTATAGTGGCGTTTATTAACATCGCCGTTTTATTGGTACGATTATAAATATGCTATCAAGTGAAGATCACCTAATCCGAAAAATGTAGAACGGAGATGCCTGTACGAAAGTACACCTACTCTCTGTACTTCTGCGTATTTTACCAGTAGATGCATTAGTAAAGCGAAGGTTGTTATCATGCCATATTGTAACATTGTACGGCTGATCACACGCTCAGGGTTATAAACCAAACATAATTGCAGGACTACAGTTCAATAGCAGGATTAAAGATATTTATTTCTTCGTTAAGAAATGAGTCGTTCAATGGAATTTAACTGCTGCACATCAGGTCTTCCAAATATAGAGCACAGTTATTCTGAAAAACATATCTGAAATAATGTAATTAGTTATATTTCACTTATGCACACGCATGATTGTGTTACTTTCTAATTTTGCGGTAATTGTTTATACATAATTATAAATTGAAGTATCAAACTAATTGCTTCACCGTAGCAGAACAATTAGTGAATTTATTGGTGGTTCGCGTGATCACATTAGTATTCCCCGTCATATATGTTCAATAAACCCTTAATTTTTAATCAAACAAAGTTACATCACATTTTAAGTTATCATTAACGTACCTATATTACTTTATACTAGCTATATTATTTTAATTATTTCCAAAAATCTTTGAGATATATTTTCGCAAACGTAAGTTATGCATTCTGTTGTTCTCCTGTAATAAACAAAATTATTTAACTATTCATTACTGTGATATCAACGTTATGCTGAATGATTCTTCATTTATATATCTATTTATGTTATGAATGTAATATATTTCAAGCTGAAGCAATAGTTTATATATAAATAAACATTTTAATAATGTCCAAGGTATCTAAACAATTTTCGAATCACGGTTTCACCTTGTCCGAAACTCATTGGCATCACTAAAATATGATATGGCATTCGTACTGGGACGATATTTATAACATTTCAAATGGGGAGATTTCGCATGCACTTAACAAGCTGCTGTCACACAGGCAACAAAAAAAAAAAACTTATTCTACGGGCGAAGAATTTTCGGGAAGTAGTGCTAAGGCCTTGGAACTGCGGCGTCTATAGCGCGTAAGTTTTCTATAGTTATAACCAATGGGAGCATGATTTATGTCGTACATATCCCACTACATTTGTCACGTTTAGGGCTAACATCATGACCGGCACATTGCTGTGTCTGCCCAGGTTCGCGTCATTGTGCAAGTCTCGGGGTTCCGCCAATCAAAATAATCAATCGCAAATGATAGAACTATGGCAAAGAGAAGTGAAACTGCTAGAAGAAATGTGGTGTTTAAGCTTATCTTACTATTTCCTTTTACACAGAATCAAGGAAAATCTCTGATAACAAATAATAACATTTGGAAATAAACCTCAATAACAAACGATGCAACCATAAGACAATTTTTTCCATCTCTAATTCCCTGCAAATATATACTTGTTGTGACCTTTACACTAAAACTCCATAACGTCAGTTCTACCTTGGGTAGAAATATTGGAATGAGTTTGCATACGTGGGGCAACGAACGGCCAATTCCTGTTTTATCCTCTGCTTCAGTATATCAGCAGTTAAGTATAATTAACAATATCACTAAAACAGTTGATTGTGTGGGTACATAAATTTGGCTAAATATATTGGATTTTTTGTCTTGTTAGTCATTTTCATTATTGTGATATAATATCAAGCAAACATGTTCTATTCATACAAGGAAGTTATAAAATCGCGTAGCATAAATTCTAGGCTAATTTGGTTATTTCCAAATACGCGTATTTCTTACTTACTTAAAGAAAGACGTGGATTAGGTAGTTTCAATAATCATATTTCGTCTGACTTAAGCGAAAAGCCTTGAGAGTTCTTACATTACCGTGAGTTTAAAGGAATGTATCATCTCTATTAAATTGTCAAGATATTTAAAATTATAATTATTGGGATAGTATTAGGAAATATATGACTTGATATGGTTAGCAGCTTAAAAAATCTGGTGAATCCATCACTCGCATGCAAACCTGATTTCGTCATGAATTCGCACAGGATAGCACCATATTTTATACATACGTTTGACGTAGTTCAGTAAAAAAAGAACGTCGATATTATCAGCCGGATGTTAAGGAAATAAGTCACCTCTCGACGCAATATGAGATAGGCTGGTAAAGATGTCATAAAATATTCAACAAAGAAAATGAAAGTGAAGTAAACTGAAAATGAAGTAAACCGCAAATGAAGTAAAATTTCCTGTAATTACTTAGATTAATAAGAATATGTAAGCGAAAATATTTTTATCATATAATTCTCTGTCACTGTGAAACACGATCCATATTTCCACATTAACGGTGCTAATTTATTTTTCCTTCCCTTACCTCATCTCTCTGATATAAATAATCATTGCAGCGACTAATTACCAACTTTTATTTTTTCTCAACCAAATGTTGCGTTTATAATCATAGCTCTTTAAAAATATATATCTTAATTAAATAGCTTAAGAGTTTATATATCCCTATTTTTATTTCACAAAATACCTTCATGGAAAAATAAAAAAATATATAGTTTCTCATAAAAACTCTTTGCAAAATTAGAATACACACATTTTAATAACAGTATGTGAAAAAATATAAGGTTTATAAGGGTCGTCATTCTGAGAAACCACTACAGTCTCCTAAATTTTTCATATTACACATTAACGCACAATTTTGCACAGTAAATTTCAAATGAATCCTTTTATTTTAAATATTTAATAACAACCCCTACTATTAAAAAATTGATAACAAACATATAAGAATCAATAAGAATCATAGCAAGTGTTTGTTACAACCACAGGATTTTACATTGCAATGTTCATATTCTGAATATTTCTGGAACAAATGTGGGTCACCAAAAATGATTTTGAGTGAATACATATGTTACAATGAGTTAAAAATATACGGATGCAGGATTTCTGGGACACATTTTCCATTAATCTATTAAAAAGGCAGATGGCACATTTATCACGTCATGTTTCCAGTATTACGAACAAAGTTTTCTTTTTTTACTTATGTGTATAGGTACCCGAAATGCTTTGTTTGGAGTATGGGTTTTTATGGAAGACGTTAGGGGATAGTCAACGTCCTAAACAGATGCACCGGTGTGAACATAACAGCAAAACTACAACTTGATGGAAACATACGACGATGTTCAGATTCAGCTGGACTCGAAACCCAAGGCTTGGTGTAAATTTTCGCAAACGAAAGTCCTGCTATGATTTATCCATTATAGAGACGCATACATATTGCTCTGGTTTTCTGTTTCAGTTTTCAGCCCGGTTTCTGTCCTAATTCTCGCACACTGAGAGAACAGCAAACAAAATATTTATTTGTATAGGGCGACAAATATATTTTGTTGCCCCAACAAAATACTTTTTGAGTAAACAAAACTTGAAAAAGAAAAAAAAACAAACAAAAACACCTTTGAATAAACAAAATCTATGTTTTGGGTCAAAAGACATTGGACTGTCAACAAAACATGTTGTTAAATCAATTGTTTATAATTGTTTGACCACTCATTTTATTGCCTTTGTTCGAAAATACAGCTCAAGGGGTTTCATTTCCATGTGACAATTACGGTAGTAACAATGTTTGTTATTGAATAATAATAATAATGGTCCTAATAAAACAAGTTGCACAGGAAACTAGAAAGTAAAACTGTAAAAATTGAAATATTTATTTGTGCATGTTGTCCAGTATTTTAACTGCTTGTATTTAAAAACATTCCGATTTAATCAGTAACCACTTTAGCTGACGATGAATAGGCGTAAATTTCGGGCGCAAATGATCCAGGGTGGAATCTCGGCCGAGTGTCTGACATTTGTTTAATATTAACCGAAACTGTCTAATGTGCGTGGGGCGAAACAAATTTATTGTTGCGTTAACCAAATCTTGGTTTGGGGCAGCAAAATAAATACAGAAAATAATTTCGTTTCAGCAACAAAATTTTCTGTTGCCTTTAAACAAAAAATCAATTTGGTTACGCCGAACAAAGATTTTTCATTGAACAAAACCTTTTTTCAATGCATTGTCGGAATCACGTGAACAGTAAGTAATCTATTACTATTTGAAGGATATTTTTTCAAGCGCAGATAAAATTTAGTTAAAAAATTTTTGTGAGTGACGAGATATAATACCAGTGCCTCTTAAAAGCCCGAGTTCAGATAAATAAATGTTAATTAGGTTACGAGAATAGTAGTATTCCGTCTCATTATACGGCGCTGATCATTACCTGAAACTCAAGTGACTATAGATGGAAGCGAGCTGCAATGAGAATCCTCATATCGTTTAGTGCAGCCCAGAACTCTGGCCGGGGAGGGGGGTATGTGTGCAGCGGTTTGTCTTGTTCACCTGAAACACTGGCACGAAGACGGAGGCAGGAGATTCTCAAACCTCAAGACGTACAGTCTCCGTTAAACGCTCTTGAACCGAGATGACCACCGGGTTCTTACTCCTCGTGGGTATTTACCGCCACGCAAGCACTCTAGTGAGTATCGAGAATTGCGGGACACATCTGCGAACCACTGTAGGATTTTTCTTAGCAGTAGACTCTACCGAGCAGCGACAGGGTGGATGTGAGTAAGCATGAGAAGTACATCTTGGCATGAAACAACGGAGCTGTGTATAAGTGTTCAACGCGCACAGCGTTCAAGGGCTTAGATTAGAGTGGAGTAGAGAAATTTGAG
>NQII01013999.1:0-15121 GCA_002778355.1 Clitarchus hookeri | reverse complement strand
TTTTTTTTATTGTTTGAACAAAATTTTTATTTTTTATTTTTTTATGATGTGGTATCAAAAAATACATACCCTCCTAAATGTTCACCCTTCTTCCACCAACCCTTATTTTTTTATAGCGATTAATCATTAAATTATTTAAAATGGGATCCAGCTATACTGATCAATTATCATCGATCATTTATCGATATAGGTTAACATTTATTCCCACCAGGTGTCTCCCAGTGACACAGCACGGAGTAACCGGTCTCCACTTTCTCTAAAAAAAATAACCTTTCTCTTATTCATTTGTGCTCAGATCGTAGTAGTGACGTGTTTACAATTATATTTTCAATAATTAAGTGTACTTCTTAATTAACTTTATTATTGATCGCAAAGCTGTAATTGTTTGTATTTCCATTTTATTAATATTTATTAAATTATCTAATTTTATATTCCGTCATCGTCCACAGAGCTCCATGCCTCTTCCACTTATATACCACATCCTCACACACTTACAATAAGTTATAGTTATTTTTTTCTAATACTATAATCACTAGAAATACTTTTTATGGCAAAACAACGTTTGCCGGGTCAGCTAGTTATTTATATAAAAGAGGGTGTCTTTTGAAAAGTAAAATGTGAACAAACATTTTAATCACTGGTAATTATGTGACTATGACAGTTGCATTGGCGAAATAACGAATCAATGTTGGTATACCTGACCTTTAGTCCATGGTGGGTCTAATTTTAACACCCATCACATTTTACATGTATCAATCAAGAAAAACGGCGAAACTTTACAACGCACCTAAATATTTTACTGATATTCCGATTCTTAATCTTATGACCACAGAACAATGAGAAATTAATTGAATAAATAGCATGAAAATTGATAAAATTTTAACATATATACACTTTAATACGGAATTGCTTTTATTTCAACTCTGCCAAATTTACTGGAAGCAAGTCAGTCAGTGTGTCCATTATCGAGCAGAAATATTATCATTTGTTGTTTTAAGCGCTTAATTAACCACGAATAATCTATATTAAATCATTATCGACATATCGTTTTCTAGTAAATTTATTTTCGCAAGTAACTTTCTTTGTTCGAAACAAATAATTTACATTTCAAAATAGGTCACAAAGAAGACATACCGAAAACTACATTTTACTAACAAATCTTGCGGTACTGACATGAATCTGCATATCTTTTAACACTTGATTTCATTGTGAAAATATGAAGGAATTTAAATAATATTGACATCAAACTGTTACAGGCGTATCATGCAAATGTGCTATCTAAAAAAGTAATGAATTGTTTTAAATTTATGCTTTTACTGAACCCATTGGAGAAAGTATTAGTAACAATGTATTTCTAAGATTTTGCCGTCCTTGAATGTGGTATGTGCACGGTATTATTATGTAAAATATTACATAGGAAACTTGGCCTATTAAAATGTATGAGTTCACAAAAGAAATCCTTCAGTAAATGTTATTTATACCTGATAAAAGCTGTGCATATTTTGACTCACCAATTTAGTACTCCATTCTGTGGACCCTTCGTGGCCGATGCTCAGTTAAAATCCTGGTATACTACGAATATTTGACTAGTTTCTGGAAACAAGTTTATATTNCCCCCCCCAATTAGACTCACTGCTCAAAGTAGTGCTCTTAAAACGTAACATGCAAACATATAATAAGGTAACATTGCCGAAAACTTTAGGTCATGAAATATTAGTCATGAAAGGCCAAAGTAATAACAGATGTATGAAAAGATGTACGTAGAAATGAAAGGTAGTGGAGGTCAAATTCAACGTGGCGCTGGGAAAAAGATATTTTTAAATAACTGCTTTTAGTCTTGTCTTGTGTTTGTGCTGTAATATATGATCCAGAGAATCCCATTGCCGTGTTAATTGATTTCTACAAAAGTTAGAAAGACAGCTTGTAGAAACAGTCACTTTCCTGTTTAGGTCTCGTAAGAAAGAATTGATCTGTACTTTTCCCCACTCGAGAAAAGACACGTTTTCAGGTAGTGTATCTTAAAGCTCCGAACAACAATTCTACGGCCGCGTCTTAGCGTCGCTTTCGAACAACATGTATCTTTAATACAGTACGACGTTTGGGATGTCTCCGTATTCGTGGCACAGTTGAGAACTTAGTGTCAAACCAGCTATCACTGCGGTTGTAAGTAACATTCAAGGCGTATGGTGGAAGTAACGTGGAATGAAAAAGTGTACGAGATTTGGGCAGCGCTTAAGCAGCTGAGACATTTGGTTCCATTGGACTCATTGGAGTTACAGCAGTCGACTACCCAGCGCTTGAAATGCGTTGCAGCGTGTGTGAAGAAAGGATTTTTGGCGAAACTATTAAACTTGTCCCGAAAAGGTTTACTTACGAAGAAAGAGCACATTCCAGACGGTGACAGATGGTGCTTTCAAGACAAAACGTGTATTAGAAATATTATTTTCATGCCCTTCAACATAGCTAAAAATGGCTTTTATATACTGCTATGCCATAAAATATACGAACTGGGTACACGCGGAAGTACGGTAGAGTCATGTGTCGGGCATTGCTACAGAGTCGCGTTTAATAAAATTTTATAGTCTCCATTTGAATTCCCGAATTCTACTACTATCACGACGAAACCAATTTGCGCTTGTTCAGAGGCTTTCGCATACAGGCGATACCGCGTTACCTACGCCGGTCAAAGTTGACCGCAGCGCTTCGTCGATTTTTGCCTCACACACCCATATCCCTCACTACGCGACCACCTTAAAGATTGTTGTACTCTACACAACGGGACAGCCTGTTGGTACAGGCTTCGGACGTTCTAGTCTTAAATGAGGCCATGCGACTGAGGAATAACAGGATGACAGAATATCTGCATTGCTGAGGGAGGCAGGAGTACACGAGAGTCTGTGAAGCGCCGTTGCCGTGGTTACTGCGCATGCGTGTCTGGGAGACCACCATTAATGCGCACGCGCAGTTTCACACATAATTTTTAAACATACTATATTAACTAAGGTTACTTATACTACAGGCTGGGAAGATCAATGTTAAAAGTTTGGCGAAAGGAACATTTTAACCACTTGGTAATGTCGGCAAAGAACCACATTTTGTATATTTCATACGTTAAAAAAACAGGACAGTTGCAATAATCTGGAATCAAATATAAAATTATTTAGTAACTAAATAAAATATTTATCTTTTATAATTTACGTTTTGTAATTAAATGCTACCTTTTGGGACACTGCGCACCTAGCGGCGGAAATTTTCCCTCTAACATACTCTCCCATGAGAAATCAAGCTTTTTTCCGAACCTGTAGTAGAAATAACCTTACCTCGGCGTAACAGGACTAACCAAGACTGAAGGCGAATATGATTTTACAGTTTAAATATACATACACTAACATGTAATACTAGTTGAACGAAAATTGTTGCCGCTGAAACTAACCCAGGATTGTAGGTGATTAAGTTGGCCGTTTTCACACGCACGTGCGCAAGATAAAGAGCATGGACTTTCCACAGGCACTCATCAGAAGTACGCGAAATATAGGGAAATCACCGTCTCCTGGTAACGTTCACCATGTTCTCCATTTGGAGAAGTCCACGTAGACGCACCGGGGATCGAATCTGGAACGCTGTAATGACAAGAATGGAGCATTTTCACCACGGTCAACAACTTACTTTATTGCATGTCGTAAAACGTCAGTAACAAAACGATCCGTTACCAGTGCCGATCGAACACGCTCCATAAACGTAGAGACAGCTCTCCACATAAGTTGTCCTATATCTGTTTGTCCAAGCCGCGTCCTTAAGTGCGGCCGGCAAGCCATTGACGAAATGTGGCGGCTGAGTTCGTAAATGAGACCATAAGCCCATCTACCGCGAAACGAGGTCGCCCTAGTTAATTTTCCAGTTATGGCCAATTTCAGCCCCAACCCCAGCCACACATGCAGGAAACAAAGCCAGCCGTTTACGGCCGACATAAAAAATATATATCCACTGTTGACTCATTCCGGGGGCATAAATAAACTTTGGTGACGTGATGTATAGCCATCGCGTGTACTACTGAAGCTATACCGCTGAAAAACCGACGAAAGTCACGCAAGAATGAAGGTTTATTCCTAAAGCTCTAAAAGTTTCCTATTTCAGTTGTATGTGTTATTTCATTGTCGATCCACACGGAACGACAAAACAATACTCATGCCAGATGCCACATTACAAAAAATATTAATGTACGACATAATACCACAAGTATAAAACTTTTTACGTCGATAGGTATTGTAAGAAATAAAAGACGGAAAAAAAATTCGAGAGCTTGTAATTTGATTTCTGTATGAATATAATAATTGTTCTGAAATATCTCAGATAATTTAGTTAGATGGCAAAAGTAATTGCAATGAAAGCAGTTTCCTGCGAAGTCTGAAATGCCAGGAAACAGGCATAAAAGTTTAATTGTTCGCTATTTCTATCGCATTAATGGGCCCTTGTTAAATATGTACAATATATTAACCGCGACGTATTAATAGTACGAAACTGTTCATAATCAATGATGGAGTTTTAAATGCTTGTGTTAAAATATAAATATATAATTCAGGAAATCAGTAGGTTGGAGTAGCCATACAAAGTTACAAATGATATATTTTGTTTGTAAATCTTTGTGGTCGCAAAAATATCGAGGGGTCTCAAGTAAGCAGTTCCACAAATAGAACATAATATTCTACTGCAGAGAATTCAAAGTTATGTTATACTGTCGTAAAATGCTGAAATAATTTTCTGTGTATAATATCTGTCTCTAACAATGCCTATAAAACCTATTGAACTCTGCAAATAAGGCAAAAAAAAAAGTACTTTTATCTTAAGTTTTAGACTGCTCGAGAATCTGAATCATATCTGATCGAGGCAAACCCTCTATCTCCGGCTTGGCTTTTATATATTTTGGAAAATAGGCCAGCCGAGGATATTTGTTCTGAATAGGCCGGAGTTGGAATTTGGTAGGGGTTGGTCGCCGAAACCGTCAGTATTGTTTATGTCGGTACTGGAGCAGGCGGGTTTCTTAGGAGAAGGAGGAGGGGCGGTGTAGTTGGGTTATCTGGGTTGCTGGAATGTTGCCGGAAACAGGGGTTTTCGACCGGAAACTCTCTGCACGTGGCCTCGCATCGATTGGGCCACTTTCCCCTCCGCTGCCACGCGACCGTTAAGGACGCCAACGAATCACGTCCTCCACGAGGGGCGTAAACAAAACAACCGTCGCGAGATTCCTGAAGGAGCGTGTCGGATCATACAGTATCTCCGAGCTACGCCCCAGTTTGCGGTTCATTGAGCTGTTGTCGAACAAGCTCTTTAGAAAAAAATCTCTGCTCGTAAGAACAAATGCCGTGTGTGGGAGGTGGGAGGGTTGTGCGCCCTGGAGCGGTGGAGACAACTTCACTGCGGAGAGCTGTCGAGGTGCGTCTGTCGTCACTCAAGTGTGACAGTCAGCGAGTAGCTAAACATGGGGCGGAGGCGTCCGAATACAAATCTTGGGGAAACGATAGTTCTTCGAGAAATTCCACCAATCAGCGGAAACGTCCACCATGTTTCCTGAATGCCCAGGCTGGAAAAGAATCTGAAACGTGATCGCTAAGTTGCAGAACTTTAAATATGAAAAATAATGAAAACTGCACATCAGTACCTAACATGGTAAAACTAAGGCCAAATTTTTTACTGTGGTACACTGATTTATTCTCAAGACTTCCTGAATATTCTTACGCTAGATGCATGCGTGAACAAACATCGATACACACAAATTAATTAATGAGTTTACATATTTTCCAAAAAAAATTTATGTACCTTTTAATTTTTGCTTTTTTAAATACAACATTACAATTGAATTTTAACTTAGCTACGTATGAATATTTGATAAAATTAGCCATTAAGCTTTCAATTTACCTTTAAATACGCTACCTCGTGTTTAATATTTATTCATCAGGTTGTGCACGCAATTTTACAAGCACCAAGCATACACAAATTATTTTTATATTGACTTGGAAATACTATTTTCTAAAGTTTTTCAAATATAAAAATTATAAAATTATTGTTGTTTCAAAGCTGCTGATTTGACCACTCAAGAATATTGAAAGTAAGAAATGTTGGAGTAATATCAGCATTAATGATAGGTTTGAAGATGGGAGGGAGGCATGTGTTGAGTGGTTGTCAGGTATTATATTTTAGTTAAAATTTATGAAATCATTTAATAGATTTAGAGATGAAAACACGTGCGGGCGCTATTGTTAACGTGAACGCAGCATTAAAAATAATCCTTATCTCTTTAAAAAATTCAAAAAAATTGTATTAAACAATTTATAATTACAAACAATAAAATACACAAAAATATATTTGAATCATATGCCACAAAATAGTTTATCTATTTCCGGAATTTAAATTTCCGATCCGAGAAGGAACGTGAAATATTCAGAAACTGAAAAAATTACGGTACCCACCAAAGGCAATATAAATATATACTCATTTACGTATATGTATATACACAAAGGGACAATATATTAATGATTGTTTATATTTCAGTAGACTCTAGAGAGCACGCTGAGAAAGACGATATATCACAGCATACTTTGCAATCAGAACAATTGTACTCTGGTTCCTTCTTGGAGACCCAATGCCAGTTCCAAACATCTAAGTTAAACTCTCCATCCTAGCGACACTTTGATACTTTAATTGCCTCCACAATTGAATGTAAATACTGAGTCTGATAAACGATCGTTGCACAGCAATGTTTATAGGAACAGGTGATGTAACCATGTGCAATGTACGAGACAGGCATTCCCACGGGATCTTTGAGTATGTTCATTGTGTTCGTTTTGAAGTTAATCTCTTATTCGACGGAAGTTCCACGCTGTGGTGAAACGCCTTGGATAGGTTGCCCAACATTCATTCCAGTCACCTGGATGGCTGTCATCCAGGGGCAAATAGCCATGACCGCAAAGTTTGGGTCGCGCGCTTGGGATCGAGCCAAAATTCTCGCTCAGTTTTACCTACGTACCTCGGCTATCACCTGTTGCTCTGCGTTTAAGACAAAACAGTAAACAAATTTACCCACTCCGTAACATAAGGAGTTGAAATAGGCCTGTCGCAAATATACAAATCTGTAAGTCCTCAGTGTCAATAAGAAAGAGCCAATTGCAAAGCATCTACATACTGTATGTATAAAGTTAATTTTCTCTTTACGGCCTTTATCTAAAAGTTTTGGCCATATCGGTTTTGAATTCATTTATACTTTACTGGAAAATTCTATTACGTTGCTACAAAAAAAACTGACATTTATCATAGTTAAAATCGTATTTAAATAACAACTGTATACAAGTTGAATATATTACATAAAGTCAAATGAAAAACGAGAATTATTCCGTGCTATGTTTTCCGGATAAATTAAAAAATTCTGAGAAACTATGGAAATGACAACATATGCACAAGCTCTTGATAATGCCCGATGTACAACATGGAAATAACAATACCTAATAAAATGTTTTACATGGGCCAAAGTCCACAATTTGGAGTTCATTTGTTAAAGACATTAATAATCATTCAGAAAGTTGACATTTGAACCCACATTTCTGTATTGGTAACGTAGAGTGTGTTTTCAACTTATTTTTTGCGTAAGGTTGGTGTTTGTATTAAGGGAAACACTAAGCAAGTTACACAAAATTGACTTTTAGATAGTACTGAAATCTTATTTACTTTCAAAAATTATATTGAAATTAAACATAATCTCAGTAATGTGTGACTTTGTAAAATAAGCCGCTGTATTCAGCTTCTGTAATATAATTTAATTTCAATTATGGTATAAAAATTAATAATGTGATAACTTGGGAAAATCTGAAATAAAAGAGAACTAAACACAACACAAAACATATATTTGTAGTAACATGTAGTAATGATTAACAATAATACGCAAGAATATCATGTTCTACGCAAAATGCATGCCCAATGACAGAAATAATATTCCAAAGTAGCCAACTCAAACGTTACAAATAAAATACAGATACGTAATTTTCAAGTACCGTTTACCTCAAAATGTAAAATACACAACTTTAATTTTAATTTTCGTCAATTTATTTAGTCAAGCCCGTTACGGCGTCACTTTCGGACAATAAAACTAAACCGCGTTTAAGCCATATATTCCTGTTTGTCGTTTTAAAGTAAATATTTTTATCACTTTCGGGTAAACAGATGCTTTATTAAACAACCAATTTATAGTTTCCATTTGAAGATAGCATTATTACAAAAATAGCACCATCATATATAATAATAGAACAGGTGGCAAATTTTCTCGTAATTTGAAGCTACAAAACTAAAACATAATTAAGGATGCGATTCCGAACGAAACAGCTATGTATGATGTATAAATAATATGGGCAAGCAAGAAATTAATCTCTTGCGACCTCTTTATTGAGGTGTCATCCACTTCAGAAACAAGACTAAATAGTGAGGTATAAGATACCTTTAGTTACAACTAAATGTGAGCCAACATTCAGGATTTGTAGATCAGAAACGGATTATTTAAACTATAAGTAATGCAAAATCTCCAGCATACTAATTGCGTAAAATTAAATAAGTCATCAATACAAATGTCCTTAAATCTACGGTACGGCATATAATACAAAATGTAGATAAATTTTCCTTCAAAGAAGATATTTCCAATAGGAACTATCAACAGATTACTTAAGAAAATCTGCTGCCCTGTAAAGGTTGAGCACTGTTTTCGTTAACTAAAACTATACTTTCCAATAACTGCTACTGATTGCAAGTCTGTGGACTATAATGAAAATCAGTTCTTCGGAGCAGTGGCACTTATCAGAACTCAGCAATGTTAACCACTGACTCAGTAAGACTCGCAGCAAAAATTAAAGAGCAGTCAAAGAATTCAATGAAACCGTTCCTACTGAACTGCAGCGCAGTGTCACTGATACATACGGAGTGATTTTCACTGTTCCAGTTTTACAATACACCTCGACAGCTCGACAGAGAAGCGGCTTTCAAAATTGACAGTGACACGGGGGTTATTTTCAGACTGTCGATTGCAGTTACGAATATTGATTCTGCTCACAATAGACCAATATATGTATATATTTATATTTATTTATTTATCTTCTGCGCATGTTCCCAACAATGGCATATCTATCTCAGGCGCAACTACAGTATTAAAATCACTTAGTGAACCAGTGATATGTAATTTTTGGTTCTAAGTTTTCCATCAGACCGGTGTATTTATTATGTGTTTCAAAATAATTTATATTAAACTGAATTTATTCTAGTTGAAATAAAACTCAGCAGAGTACAAACATTTCAAAGCGTTTATTTATATCAATAATATCGTAATCCTCGAATTCAACCCACATATGTTTTTTTCGTGCTCTTGGCAAAAAGCTGTCCAATTCTGTGAGACGGTACATGATTACTGTGCAGCTGACATACACACTCTATTCCTTATTCGTTCTAGGAAGTCGCCTGGAGAAAAATGCCTTTAATACGAGATAGTTATTAACTGAACTAGTAAGTCGTTTCTATTTGCGTAGACCCGTATTGTAATTGTATAGTTTCGACTTCTGAGCATGGCGTTTTTAACTACCATTTACCGATAGAATAATGTTTCCTACGTCATTTCCTCCTTGTTAATTCTCACGTTTGCGTGAGATATCATACACATATTTAGTAAAAAAAAAAATGTATGTGTTAATATTGACGGAAATTACTCATCGAGTTTCAGTTATGAAACTGTTGGACATAGTCTTCAGAAGTAGAATTTACACTTAACGTCAAAAAACTCCCAAGCATATAAAACCGGCATATTTGGAGTATATGAAGTTGTACGGCATTCATCGCGCACTTTTAAGTCACCCAATGGGATTAAAGAGTCTCTCGTCAATTGTCAGATGTCGCACACACAGTTCAGAGAGACGCACGAGTATCCAATCAGAGGAAGAGAAAAGTGGCGAGGACTGCAACTTTCCAGTGAAAATTCCGGCACCTAATATTTAAAGTACGTCATTTAATTTCATGTGAGAACGTCCGAATAAGCTGCTGTAACATCGATAGGAGTTATGATGCCACAAAGCTTTGTTTATAAATATCTTNTGTGAGAACGTCCGAATAAGCTGCTGTAACATCGATAGGAGTTATGATGCCACAAAGCTTTGTTTATAAATATCTTCGTTAGTTCACTGACATAAATTTTCAGCTCAATTCCACTTTTAGGAATTTTCAGGAAGTTGTAAGTGATTTTTAGTTGATACAAAATTCGTTTTATTCCTCTATACAACAAGCTCAGGCATAAACTACCACGCATTACCAAAATGTGCCGTAAGATTGGTTTAGGCGGTAAAGTGTTTTGCATCATAAAAGTCCTTGATAAAAATGATTTCAAAAACATTATAAAGTTAATATTTTTTCTAGCCCAAAGGAATATTTATAGGTCATTCCTTACATTTAAATTTACCCATTGGATTGCACAGCCCAGTACTCGAAATCTTGACTAAATTTTTATAGTACAAGAAAGAAATGTGAAACACGTATTTTCTTTTAAGAATTGCATGGATAGTAAAACTTGTGCATGCAAATGTAACACTAGGGAAGTAACGGGTCTCTTGCATGCACGGAAAAGCAGTACGATAAGACTGGTTTGAAAACAGGCAGTCGGTCGTAGGTAACTAGAATTTTAAAAAGTACAAAGTAGCAGACGCATACCTACTAAATAAAAACAAAGGAACAACTCATTCTTTGCTTTCAAGTTTTACCGATTTAAAATCTGATTCCTTATTTATTCGAAATGCTTCATTCATACTCTACTCAATTCCTGTTTTCGAACAGCCAGTGTTTCAATAACAAGAAACAGAAGGCTTGGCAGAAAATGGGTGTTCAAATTGTTAAATCCTAGACGTGGCTGATGCCAGTTTTTCGTATAGATAAATGCACATCGACAATTCACATAGGCATCCTATCAGAAGAAATGCTATATTTTCATAGAATTTCTCAGTATTTTCTAAGAGAATATTATGGAATTATCCATTGGGAAATAATGCGACAGGCAATAAGGCCATCGCAGTAGCAGGAAAACTGAAATACATGTACGTATGTTTTCTATTAAAATTTTGTGTATAAATTTTATGAAACGATCAAAGATTTCATAAGGCACCATTCATTCTTTTAAGTTTTCTATAGTATTTCTTGACAACAAAAATTAGAAAACATTTGAATTGTCTGATTTGTTTCCCAAATATTCTCTTTTATATCTTTTTCCTGATACATAACAATTAATGAGCTTACTCAGAATACCGTGTGTAGTGTAATTACAGATGTTTTTTTTTTCATTTATTTGAAATTTCAATTATTTCAAAATAAATACTTTTTTTAGGAAGCTCCTGAGTCAATTTTCTATCGGTTGTTAACTCTCAGTTTTAAACATCAATATTCAGACATAATTTTTTACATTTTATCAGAATCGTAAATTTCTTGACTTTGCGCAAACCAAGCTGCCTTGGAAAAACGACTTTGAAAGATTTAATTGTGCATGCCACGTCAGGCTAATGGAGTTTAAGGCTAAAATAAAAACGAAGATTTTTTTTATTCCGTTATACTTGAATTTCCTGACGCTCCCGAACGAATGGTACAGTAATTTCCTGGATTTCTGCAGGGGTCGCTCAGTTACAAATCAGCAAACTGCCTGCACCCTTTTCATTTCGCTCTTTCAGCGAGGTGAAACATTCCAGCAAGAAGAATCTGAACATTCAGTACTTGGGCTATGATAAACTGCCGTGCCATCAAAACATTTAATGGTCGTTTCAGCATTCTCTCGGGCGAGAATGAATTGTTGAACTGATAGAACAGGACGTAAATGTAATTAAAAGCATTTCTCGCTATGTAATGAAAATAACCGCCGCTGCAATAAATAATGTCCGTCAAATCTGAATACATCACGTAACTATACATTTCGACATGTGTACTTCTGTAATGGACTGTAACGTAAATATTTCGTTTATTTACTGGTGTTCACTGCTCTATTATCACAAGTGGAATTAGCTGACGTTTTCTGAGTTTTGGGTTCAGTAAAACGTTTTTGTAAGCTGAGCTAACATATTTTTGTAAGAAAATGAATTTTCATAAATTTACAAAAAAAAATCTTGTAAACTTGTTGTATTTACATACTAACAGGAGCAATAGCTCTACTGCTATATAAAAATTCTGACAGAAACACTGATATTCAGAAAACTGCTGATACCATCTCAGAAGTTCAAGTTATCCACTTATCGTGAGGGCTACTTCTTACCTTAGACACAGGGCCAAGTGCATTTTAACTGGCTCGGAAAGAATGTGTTCCCGCAAGTAACTGGTTTGCAACTTTAATTTTGTGAAAGTACAGGCCGGGTTTTGTAAATTTATGTGGTTTAAGCTGCGATAGTACAAATATGTACTTTTCTCTTAAATATTTTATGTTCAGGTTCAACGTTTCTCTAGACATACATACATAAAAAGTTCATTGCAAAATACGAGTACATTCGCATGGTTTCACATGGCTGCTATTGAATAAAAGACAAAAATAAGCAACAGGATGTAAGGATAGTGAAAACAAAACACTCCTTAAAAATAAACAGCTCTCGGCAGCATTAATTTTCCCCGTATATACAAAGTTACCTCTTATATTTACTTAGGACTAACATACTCCTTGTAATTAAGTGTTAAACTAGTAAGCGAGCTCAGTAAAAACTTGCTGTTCTCTTCTGAAGGTAAAATACCACATACTAACACGAGATTAAATTATTGAAAGTACATATTATCTATTTAAATAGGACACAATATTTAGAGGTATATATGGCATAGTGGTTAGTCTACTTGCTTCTAATGTTGATGTTCTGGTTCAATTCCCTGCACAACAATAGGGATTTTCCATGTCGTAGTTCGTTTAGGGACGTGCCTGACTGGGACTCAGAAAGTGTGCTCTACGCGATCCTGGCTGACCTACAAATTGTATAGCGTAAAAACGACTGTGTATCATCAAGCAGACAAATAACTTTGTAGAAGTCCAAATAGTATCTTGTGATTTTACATGAAAAAAATTTGAGTATGGTCACACTCATTATTATAATTCGACAGGATATTCGTCGGTAGGTTACAGTAATTGTTTTATAACCTAAACACTTTCCAAGATAATTCTTGCAAATTTTACACATATATTTTTGCAGTGTTGTTACCTATATATATTTTAGCAACTAGTTTCCCAATTTTTATTTTTTTTGGAAAAGTACAAAAAAAGTGTTGTACAGTGTAATCAAACTTTTGTATAATTGTGACTTGTCCCTGGACTCTATTACACCGAGTCCTACGAAATTCGTGCTATTGTTTTTTTTCTAACACAGAAAATACTTTGCTACCGCATATATGAGCAGCAGCTATGATCTCATTTGCTGTTGCTCATTTTCCCTGGTTTTAACACGCTGCAGGTGATTGGTCACTCCAAAATTCTAATTTGACTATTGTCTCAAGGGTCCCTTGCGGCAAACTAACAAGTTGCGTGGGCCAATGGGATAAGACAGACGAGTGTATAGAAACTAAGTTTAAGTATTTCGCCAGATGGTCACTCAAATTTCGTATCTATCTCTTTGAAAGGTGTAAACATAGCTTAGAGCATTTTCAACGCCTTCCGCGCTAACTCTAACTTTCGTGCTCGCGTCATCTGCGGCCGTTTAAATAGTTAATCCCAAACGCACACTACGTACGGAAACAACTTTTTCATACCCTTACAAAATAGATTTGTCAATGCTGGCACTGCCTTGCCGCTTGCCTTGCGTGTTGGAGTGTGTGTGTCGAGCAGTCAGAGGTAACGTGACGCCTGCCTGCTCCTCCATGTGTTATTCATTCTGCAGTCTAAGCACGCCAGTTCTATCGGCGCGTAACCACAAAACGTGCATCTGCATTTCGACACTTACATCATGTCCAGTGCGGTGCGTGTTATCTACATGCAAATCGTTAACTTTCTCTTCATTTCAAATTTATTTGTTAATTATCCGCAAAAGTTCAGGCTCGAATTAATAATACAAGACGGCGTATTTCGATAATTTTAACTCATTTATTAAAAATTAGCCGTTGCGAAACCAATTATGTAAGTAATGAAAGTGGAAGGTTGCCGTGATAGCAAATATTCGTTCACTTTATCGTTATATATACCGACCGTTTTCCTTTTAAAATACTTCCTCCGATAATTGGAAATAACTAACAATTAGATTTAACGTATATTGCCTTCAGAATTACTTTAGTCATTCGGGAGATATTACTCAATTTATTTCGGCGTGAAGAATATGCAGCCATAGCTTGCTGGTGTTGTTCGTGCTGAGACTATACATGAAATATATATATATATGCATACATATATATGTATGCATACACAAATATGTGAATCTACGTATTTTTTTCCCCCATGTAAATAAAGACACGATTTGTACACACAAACTTGTCTTTATTTTATTATAAGACCGTAATATTTCAACGGTTGCAGGGGCCGCGGTGGCTGAGCGGTTACACAGCACGCCGCCCACCAAGGCGAAACGGGTTCAATCCCCGGTCCTGTCACTCCCGGATTTTCGCAATGGTAATCGTTCCGGACGATGCCGCTGGTTGGTGGGTGTTTTCGAGTATCTCCCGGTTCCTCTGCCATTGCCTTCCGGTGCTGCTCCATTCACACCTCATTTCATCCTCATTGGCTCTCAAGACCTTGTTGTTAAGAGCCGCCCAAACCTCTCAACACTAAACTCAACTTCCAACGGTTGCGACATACAATGAATTGCGAAAGTATCGCTAGATAACCTTGTTATTTCTAAAATCAATCCAATGAAAGTAAAATATTTAACTCCTCAAACTTCGTCAAGCTGAGGTTATGTTTTTCACAGTTACAAAATCACAATAATTTAAGTTACACTGGTTTGCGATTTTGCTTCGTAATATAACAAATCACTCCTATGATGAGGGTGGTTTACTTTATATATATGATGTTACAATAAAAAGCACGTAAGTTCATACAGTGAATCTTTAAAAATATGTATATTTTATTGAGATAAACCTGTTACACGTTTGGCTATAAATGTACGTCCAGGAC
>NQII01013998.1:0-13495 GCA_002778355.1 Clitarchus hookeri | reverse complement strand
GGAGGGGGGCAGGAACTACACCCGAGCCTCCAGCCGGCCACGAAATGGAAAGCGATTAAATTTCATTGGTCGGCAAAGGCAACGGCCCAACAAACCCTCACCCCCATCAGCAACGGCGCAAACTCCATTCCAAAACGTGACCCCTCTCTCCTGCTATCTCCTCTCTCTCTCTCCTGGTCTGTGTACCCACGCCGGCCCCTCTTCCACATCCATTATTCATGCGGAAAATTACTTTCCATAACTGTTCGGGTCGGGTGCAGCAAATCGATTCGCCATTTTCTCATCGCGCACGGGGCCGCAGAATAAAGCTATTTAGGGATATAAAGTTTCGGTAGTTCGATAAAAATTACGGCTCCTCCAGTTTCTTTCTATCTTTATTTTTTCTTCTTCTCTCCCCTTGTCCTTCCGGGTTTGTATTTCTCGGGGACCGGGGATGCAAAACACAACGGCCTTCCCTCGTCTTCACTCCCTTCCGTTCAAAAGTTTCGAGAAGAAAAACAAAACGGAATTGCACTCTGGCATCGATTTGGGGTATATCCCTGACAAACAAAATTTCGCCAGTTCCGTTGTATCGTTCCATGAAAGTTTTTTTTTCTTTATCGTAGCCCTTTCACTTGTAAAGTGAGCTTCCGTTTCCTACCTTCGTGATTCATGCCATGCGTAGAGATTGATTAACTGCCAAGATTTTATAAAATTAAATTTGTGTTTCACGTCGGTTCATGAATCTCTGCTCATCCAACACTTCCTGCAGAACTCTGAGGGAATATTGAGCATTTTGCAGTCGGGTAGTTTCATTCCGTGTGGCTGAGTCGAACAGAAGAATGAGTTCTGTCTGTAGCAGCAACCCGTGAGCAAATGACGTCTGCTCGAGCATGTACGACTGAAGACTATGACGACTGAAGTAGCGTTGTTTCGTAATCATTCGATAAATTTTAAGAGCAAGTGGAAAATGTTGGACTATTCGTTGCATGGTTGTGCAAGGATGACAGCAACCACGAGGACTTCTAACTGTATTGATCTACTTTGCTACTGACACTAGACACACTAGAAAATGGCAAAAAAAAATTTCGAGCAGATATGTTTTCGGTAACACTCTAGTAGCTAGTTTATTCTGTTGTGATTAGATTTTAGAGTTTTTGACTCGGCTAAGTTCTTTGCAGACTATTTACAAACGTTCTTTTCTAGAGTATCAGCATCCTCATTTGGTCATAAAAGTGGGATAGTAGCTTCATACATGCATGCCAGCCAATAACTAAATAAAGCTCTCTGACATATGTAGAGTACGTTGGATACTAGCAGTGGAGAGATTTAGGTTACTCTTAACAACGAGGTCTTGAGAGACAACGAGGATGAAACGAGGAGGATGTGGAGCATCACCGTAATGCAGCTATGGGAGAAACGGGAGATCCCTGAGACAATCCGCCGATGAGCATAATCGTGCGGCACGATTTTCACTTGCGAAATTCCGAGAACAACCCCGCCGGGAATCGAACCCGGTTCTCGTCGGTGGGAGGCGAGTGATCTAGCCGTTACACCACCACGGCCACATTGGACCGTAAGACCTAGTAAATTTTCCCCGCAAAAAACCATCGTCTCTACCAACAGGATGTATATAAGCTGTTCGCGATAAACTGAGTACTTCTGAAAGCCTTGCGTAAGATCTACTTGTATGCACACTGTTTATTCTTCCACCGTTATGTAAAATTAACAGCGTCGGTCACGTAAAACTGCGAAACTGTTAAAACAAAAAATTCTACAAATAGGTTAATTAATTAACTAATCTATTAAAAATAGAAAGCGAAGGAAACTATTTATTATTCCCAAATTTTTATGTAAAACTTTTTAATTCAACGTAAAGAAATGGAACTACTTTCTCTCTGACGTTGCGAACTCAACTGGGTGCATGCCACTCAGCGTACCCGTAAAAATATATGCAGGTAGGGGTAGTGTCATCTTTTGAAAGTTGTTTTAAAAAGTTGTTTTCAAAAGTGTTGACTTTACCGTGAACAGAATCGAGGAAATGATGTACGATAGTGCAGGAGTTCGGCTGGAGCCGCCCTTGTTTTGGCCACACGATCACGGTTATGGAGAATGCTAATTTGTGATTTAGCTGGATTTGCTGAGAAATTTGAGCGGCCGGCCGGCCCGGCTTGAACGCGGGCCAGATTCCTCTCTCTGGATCGCTCGGCAGCTGACTGACTCACATTCAGGCGACTCGGAACTCTCCACAGCTATTCTCGTGTTTGCGCTCGGAATCCCGAGCTTCTCTGAAATACCTCGCTGCCAACCTCCACGCCTCGGCTGAACTTTATTTTTCTTACATCCCCCTTCTCTCTTTTTTTTTTGCAGTCCGTTCTTTTAATTTTTTTTTGCATGGCTTGCCTAGCTCTCACGGCCGAGAAATACTATACCTCTTGTTGTAACAAAATGTAAATGTCCAGTGTACCAAGTTAACCACTCCAGTTTCCACGCGCACAGTCGTGATCACGCTAAGCTGGGTTTACAACGGAAAAACGAAACTTTAAATTATATGCATTATGAAGTGTACTGAAGAGCCGAAGACGTGCTATCCTATCAGTTGGTTTCCAGTTGAACTTAGTAAGTCGTGTGTGGTGTTGGGATTTCCTTAAGCATTAAGATAAATATTTACAGTATAATAAATTAACGTCTTTAGTAAAACTTGTGTGGCGGCGACCAGTCAAAACAGAACAGTCGGCGTTGTCGGCGCGAGACTGTTATTTACGGCAATGTAAGAATAAAAATTATAAAAATGGCATGTTTTCGCACATGTGTACTACTATATTCGATCACAAAAATAAGCTTCTCTAAGAGAAAATATCTGCTTTGAAGTATGATCTATTTATATATGGTTGTGTTATACGGAAACAAATTAAACAGGACAAACAGGCTTGTCGCAAGTTTTTATTGACAGGACTTAAAATTTATCATGTGGATTTTGAATCGTAAATGTAGAAGGCTTAGTTCCGTGAGAGAGAACTACGGTAATTCTTAACGCATAATTTTTTTATTGTTAACACTGCTTTATACACTAAGGATACGTATGATGGTTATTACATACAGTAAACGTATCAGCGCCCATTGCTTTGAGAATATATTTTGTGTGTATACTCATTGGTGAAAAATGTCGGCACCTTTTGTTTTGTCCTTCAATTCCCGCACTTATTTAGGATTTCATATGTAGGAAATACGATATTTTTTCTATTCCCACTAAGCTAACAAATAACTTGTCTTGCAACAAATAAGCTGTAGGCTTTGTGCTTGGTGATCAGTGACCGACATATAATAACAATGGCGTGTGGGGAGTGCACCCAGGGCAAGGCAACACCCTCCGAGTGACGGTCTTTCCAGCTGGGACCCGTAGGTGACCGTCATCCCCGGGTGTGACATGAAATGAGACCCTAGAATGGAGTGGCGCTGGAATGGAAGGGCGGGGGAAACGGGAGTACCCCGAGAAAACCCACCGGCAGGCGGCATCGTCCAGCACGATTCCCACATGTGAAAATCCGGGAGTGAACCCGCCGGGGATCGAGGCCGGATCGCCGTGGTGGGAGGCGAGCGCCCTGGACACTACGCCACCGCTGCCCCTAGTGACCGACGTGTCTCGGAGCAGCACGGTTTGCGAGTGAGTTACCCCTAGGGAAGCCCATTAGGCACTGAACCTTGCAGTCTACATGAACGGCCGAATATAACTGTTGAGAAGCATTTAGACGTATTGTATACCTACATTGGGTATGCAAGTGTTAAAAATGGTTACAGCTAATATAATCGAACTCGCGGCATGTGAAGCACGCTAATAACACAGCATAACATGATTGCAAGTGTTGAGCTCTGCAATTAATGGGTGAATGGCTGGCTAACCTTTTCATCCCCAGTATAGACAGTTGCCTACACATTGCACAGGACGGCGTTCAAAAACGTTACTCCACGAGTGAACTTTTCTCTTTGGCTGTTCCAAAACACTTTGAGTAAATGTTTCGCTCGCTCTCGGCAGTATCCCAAAACTGCAGAGTAGTTGCTCTGAGCGTCTTGCCAGAGTAAAACTTTTGCAAACACCATTTCGGCGATTAACGAGGGGTAAACGGAAAATGTGCGGAAAGTGTAGTAGAATTAAACAAATTGAAAGTAAATGTGGACATTCTGTTTACAGATGCGCATGAAAAAACAACAAATGACGAGTGTTACGCTTTGTATAAGTTGACTTTATAAAGATAATGCTTTTATACATAATATTTATGATTAATTAATCGCAAGTATAACAGTTTTAGTATATAACTTTCTATTTTTAAGAAGAAAGAATTTAGGGGAAGGGACAAATATAATTAGGAATCCACATTGGTGGCTTAATCAGTACATATTTGTAAACACAGAAAGCTATTTACATCATGCTCGTTCCAAAACCACGTTTACTTTTGCTTTCCTCGGCTGTTACTCTCTGTTACTGTACTCTGCCCTTGGAGTAGCGTTTTGGAACTTCGCCCAGGAAGGTTTTGTATGTTCTGTACTGTACTGTGCGAGGTTCAGTGCGTAATGATCTTCCTTGTATACCGTGTTACTCATCTACGTTATGACAGCTCGTTTGTTGTGATAACGATACAAGTTATTATTCAGCTTAACTTCGGCACGCCTACAAACTTTCTTATTTGCAATACATGAATGTAAGTACGAAATGGTTCAGAAACCGCCTCTTTGTCGCATCAGGAGCGTTCAAATGTATCAAATAAATTCTATCTCTAGCGATTAGATATGCCACGAATTCATTTGGAAACAGGCTATGTTTCAATGTGCAGTGTACTCTTGAAGCAGAGTCGGTAGTTAATGCGGTGTTGCGTCGGGTAGGAGACATTCTGAAATTGAGAAAACTAAACGTAATTCGGTCTGACTGCTGCCCTCCGTTTAAAACTGTCCCACACTCGTCCAGAGGGTTTCAAAATACCTACAGTCCAATCATAAAAGTTATACAGCCTACAATTGCTTTTTGAAGTTTGGCCTGACTCCAAATGAGTTCGCGAAATTTCCGGATCACTAATTACGCTACGTGAAAATCTGAGTAACTTTGACGTGCTGGGATCGTGCTGAACTTTCGTACAGACTTCCCACAAATGAAATTGCAGAGCGACCACTTAAAAACTCACAGTTTAACGCAGCCCGACGTGAACGCTGCACGCCATTTCAAGCCACGCCCGAACTTAAAAAAAGTATTCTCTTAAAAAAGTGCTCTTTTGCATTATACGGAAAAGGTGTTTCTCTCTCGCGGTCTTGAATTACGACGATGACCTTAATATTTTTTAAACAAACAAGGTATACAATGAAGGCACGCCGAAGTGTTCTGTGACACTTACAGTAAATTAAGTGAGAAGATGTAAGTTGTCAGCTACAATAGTAGTTATGTAATATAGTCCATTCAGGGTTACTTAACACTTTTCTGAAGCCCTGCTAAGTTCTACTTCCAGGATATTCCTCCGCCTCATGCTAACAAAGCTTAACCGAGCCTAGAAAATTACGCCAAAACGACAGAGCACCGCATTTGTGCGCACTCGGTGTACTGCAATTTTGCATTAGAACTATTTCTTATTAGGCTTTACCAACACGCCTATTTTCTCCCTGTTATTATTCATATAAATTATGTATGCGATATTATAATGTATAGTTAAAATGGAAGTGATAGTTCAATTTAACAAAAAATAAGGTACTTTTATGTTAACATAAGAGCAAAACGCTTGTGATACACGATATACATAGGATACAACCAAACACATCAGACATGGGATGATTATTCAAAGGTTTGATTTATAAAGTGTGAAGAAACCGCTAATAGAGAGTGTGTCCTAATACAAAACCCTAAATGAGAGCAATATACAAATTTATGGGAAAATGTTTTACACGTTATGACATGATAACATAATGGCCAATTTAAGTAAGTATTTAAATTTAAATGCGAAATGTAACTTATCCGTCTTTTGAAATATCCTCAAATTATAGTTATAAACAAATATGGCGGATGTCATTGAGCACGAGAGAGCGTAGCTTATCTTCGTGTTTTCTCTTGTGCTCTTTCCGCCAAAGAGATCATTGCAGTGTGTGTGTCCTGCGTGACGTCATTGTAAAAGCGCGACAAAGAGCCTTTCTGGGACGATTGCGACAAGACCTCGGTGCCTGGCTGGCAGAGGCAATGGGAGTGCTATAGTCTATGCACTGTTTCTTCACACTTTATAAATCAAACCTTTGAAAAAACACCCCATGTGCGAGGCGTTTGGTTGTTTCCTTAGTATGTCATATATTTTACAAGTGTTTTATATTTGCGTTAACATAAAAGCACCTTATTTCTGGTTAAATTTATCTTTCACTTATATTTTATTTATAAATTATAATATTTTATTAATATAAAATATAAATGAAGACAGAGAGTAAATGGTGGTGTTGGTAATGCGTAGCAAGACAAAGTTCTTATGCAAAATATTACTACACTTAGTGGGCACGAATACGGTGCGTTGGCTATGTGGTGTAATTTTCTAAGCTTTGTTTGTATGAGGCGGAGGGATATCCTGGAAGTAGAACTTTAGCAGGTATTCGGANAATTTTTGCATTATTTATATGTAGCAATCTATGCTATTTTTGTGAAGCAAATTTTGCCAAGTTTACCTTTAAATGAAATAAGACATAACTTTTCAGTTGCCATTGCTAAATTTTCTGTAAATGTCTCCGTTAATTTTATTTGTACGTTCCATAATGCGAAAATATACGTGAGTTAAAATTTTTTTATGCAGGGAAAGAGCACTTAGACTTAATGTGTACCTGTTGCACGGTATTTCGTACAAATTTAAAGTTATAAACATTTTTGGTGACGTGCACCCTTGAAAAAAGTCGTATAGCGAAAATTCTTACACGAACAGTATCGACCCAACCATCTGCGAAATTTTCTATACACGACGGCGGAAGAACGTTTTCTTGATTAATTTCAAGACGTGCTCAACGTATATTATTTTTTAAAGCATTCAGACTCACTGTACACAACTGAGCGCATATAGGTGAAAGTTTTTTATTGGCCGATAATGCACACTCCTAGGTTCCCTGTGGGTAACTGGTTCGTTAACCGTATTACTGTTAAAGGTTATGAGTGGTTTTTATTACTCCAGCCTGACAATAGCTCATTGGTTGTGAAAACAAAAAATTTTGTTGTGTCTGCTTGCGTTCAGCATGCATGAAAATATATATGGCTTCTATAAATTATATATTTGTATATTTTAATATGTTGAATATCTCATGATAATTATTTCAAATTTCGTAATTATATTTATCTTTATGTTTTATTAAAGATAATGATGGTGCTTTAACCCCAACACAATAAACCAGTTGATAATAAATAAAAAAAAAAAAATACATTGTTGAGACAATATAAATGTAACCTCGCATTCATGATTCACGATTTAAAAGCAAATTTTCTCTAAGTTTATTCACGTATGCCTTATTTAAGCTCATTAGTGTTTTATTTTGAATGCGACGGCAATATTTACATAAATTCTATGAATAATTGGCGCAAAGATGAATTAACAAATATTCTGCTAGCATGCGCCTAAAGAATAAATCTCATTATACACTCAGAATTTTTTTCCGTGTTACTGTTATAGCCCATGATAATTAATGACAGTCTTCTCCTTGAACAATCCTTCCTTTTTACGATCTGTTACGTGTTTTTTTTTTCCACATAATTTTTACTGTGCGCTGTTTGGAAGTTGTAAAGATGTAAAAATGCATCAATATTTCAAATATTTAATTTTTTTAATTGTAAAATATAAATAAGTCAGTAGATGAGTGGTTGTACCTGAACATCAAAGTGAGGCAAACAGCTATTGTAGGCTACTGGTATTTAAATTTGTTTTTGTCTTCAAACAGAATACCACCAATAAACAAAAACTTTTCAGTATAACAAGTGAAACCCAATCTCAAAGCTGACGCTTACCAACGCCCCCAAACGGCGGAGGGAAAAAAAAAGAAAAGAATATTTTAAAATATATTTTCAGTGATGCTTGCATTCATGAAATGTTTCAGATCCGAATACTATATGCTGTATACACTAAAGTGAGCACTTTTGAAGACCGTGCTCAAAATTTCATTTCAGGTTATTTCTATCCTTTTGCCAATTGCTAGTATAAAATTTGCCATGGAACTAATAACCTTTGTGTATACATTTTATAACTCTCAAAAGTAAACGTCTGAGGCCACAATAAAATAAAATTTTGTGTTATTATCGCTGCTGGGCGGGATTAAAATTTTTTTTACTTTAACCTTTAATAGCATTAATTTAAGTTTTTCTATTTCTTATGTAACTTGTATTTTTTTATTTTATTTAGTGTGGCTCAAAACGTATACTAGCTATCAATGATAACATTGATAGCTAGTATACGCAGATACCTATAGGATACTTAAACTAGTAGCTCACGGACGTTGAGCACACATTAATATTTAATATTGAATACCATAAAATAACATGACCACCACTGCAATTCTGACGGAGGGAAATACTGCGTGGCAGTAGCTAGTTCGTATATGCTACGACGAGTTTACGGTTAGCTCAGCACTTTAAGTTCTACTTTTCTTATCATTTTGTATCATTCCGCTATATTTAAGGATAACATTGCCGTGGACGATTCCCACTTTATTCGTGCGTGATCCAAATGGAAACCACGAATATTTTTATTGAAAGCTCATGTGTTAATTTTATGAAAATTAGTGACATTTACGTAGTACACTCCCAGGAAACGTCAAGAATCAGAACTGTTTTTATTCATTCGCTGTCAACTGTACTGGGTCTCTGCACGCCAATGTATGCGGTAGCGTATTTGTAGTTATTGACAGTTGTATCCCTCATACGTTGATTTCAAAAGTGCTCCCTTTGTCGTGATCAACCTTTAATGAGTATGTCTGGGTAAGGTTACCTCTACTACAGGTTGGGATGATCAATGCTAAAAGTGTGGCGTAGGGACAATTTTCACCACTAGGTAGGCGCTAGCGTCACGTGCGTGATTCCCTCTATTTTCTACGTTTAAAAAAACGATAATTGCCATAATCATAAATTAAATGTAAAATAACTTCGTAACTACGTAAACTCTTTCTCTTTTATAATTTACGTCGCTAAAAATTGTAATTAAATGTTACATTTTGGAACACAGCGCACCTAGCGGCGGAAAATTTCCCTCTGCCAAATTCTCCCATAAGAAAATACGTTTTGCTCAGAACCTGTAGTAGAAATAACCTTAAGCCCGTACAGGCTCGGGCGAAAGTTCCCACGAGACCTGCTACCCGAACCTGCATGCAATCAGTTATAGAGGGTTCTTTGGAACAACCTACCCAACGGTACTTGTTGCAGCACAAGTATAGGCGAGTGCATTTCTTATGATTTTACTCCTGAAACTGTAGTTCAGGAACAATTTTCACTCACGATTTCAGCAATATATGTTTATGCACAGATTTTTGTGGTTATAACTGGAAATTTTGTGTTAAATATACACGAATGTTAACTTTAATTTGCTCACGTTGGAATCATTATATATTTCCGTGGGTTTTTTTACGTACTATTTATGCGTGTTTAATAGTTTTACGCTCTTTCTCGAAATGAAATAAACAAAACGTCTCTGCCACCCTCTCTCTCTCTCTCTCTCTCTCTCTCATTGGCTAAAATTTTAACCTTGAAGGAAACCTTCCATCANTGCTCCGAACCTGTAGTAGAAATAACCTTAAGCCCGTACAGGCTCGGGCGAAAGTTCCCACGAGACCTGCTACCCGAGCCTGCATGCAATAAGCTATAGAGGGTTCTTTGGAACAACCTACCCAACGGTACTTGTTGCAGCACAAGTATAGGCGAGTGCACTTCTTATGATTTTACTCCTGAAACTGTAGTTCAGGAACAATTTTCACTCACGATTTCAGCATTATATGTTTATGCACAGATTTTTGTGGTTATAACTGGACATTTTGTGTTAAATATACACGAATGTTAACTTTAATTTGCTCACGTTGGAATCATTAGATATTTCCGTGGTTTTTTTACGTACTATTTATTCGTGTTTAACAGTTTTACGCTCTTTCTCGAAATGAAATAAACAAAACGTCTCTACCACCCTCTCTCTCTCATTGGCTAAAATTTTAACCTTGAAGGAAACCTTCCATCAGACATTGCGCACGGTCAATTACGAAAACGTCTATGAAAACTGGCAGCAAATTGCCAGATCTCCCATAGAACCATCCATACAAGCGACCATGCAGGCTTGCATGGAATCGTTCAAGGAATCTTCAATCGTGGCATACGAGCTTTAGTCTTGAGTAAGGTGAATTCTACACAGGTTAGGAAGNGGCAGCAAATTGCCAGATCTCCCATAGAACCATCCATACAAGCGACCATGCAGGTTTGCATGGAATCGTTCAAGGAATGTTCCATTGTGGCATACGAGCTTTAGTCTTGAGTAAGGTTAATTCTACACATGTTAGGAACAAAACGAGTTTCCTTATGGGAGAGTTTGGCATAAGGCAAATTTCCACCGCTAGGTGAGCGCTAATGTTCCAAAGAGGTCAAGTTAAATTACAATTTTAAGCTACGTGAATAATAAAACAGAAATATTTCACTTAGTTAAGTAGTTATTTTATAGTTGACATATAATTATTGCATTTTTTTTTAAAACTTAGAAAGCATAAAAAAAAAACCCGGTAAACATGCGACACTAGCGCTTAACTAGAGGCGAAAAATTTAAGTGGTCAACTAAAGCATTGAGCTTCCCTAACCTGAGTAGAATAAACCCCAGTCTGGGTCACCATTAGCAGTGCCTCAAACACGCAGAACGGCGTCCTGGAAGGCGGAGCCGTCGACTCGAGAAGTCGTTACCTGTCAGCGCCGGAGGTATTCGTGTCCGACGCCGAGCTGTGAGCCTGCTCTTGTTCCGGAGACGAAGGGGCACGGTGCCACGTCACGCGAAGGCTGGTCCCCCACAACTGCGCGAGATGGCATTTTAACGACCGCGTAACTTCGGCTCGGGGTAGGAGACAAAGCTTCACCTGTGACTGGCGCGCCGGCTCCATTTGTCTCGGCGAAAGACGCCGATATTTCACTCCCCCTTCGACTCACGCCGGATCGAAGAAAATAGAGGGGTTCTGCCTGGGCGAGAAGACAGCCGGTAGGATGTAGCTGAAACTGCAGAGGGGGAAGCAGGGCTTTAAAATAAAAAGACGTGAAGCGAAAGCAGTTTTGAGGCTCCGTTCGTAACCTCGTTCGCTGGATACGCCTTTTCCTCGTCTTGTTTTTGTTTAGCTTGGCCGCGTGCCTCCCTGAGATACAGGCGAGGGATCTCTTTTCGTGGCTGATGCGTGATTCACACGTTCGCCGATATCACGTAGCCCCCCCTCGCACCTGCTTCCAGGTGACGAACAGCTCATATTTTACAGTTGTAAATTTTAGGTCTGTATACATCAACATACACTCAAGATAAGTAACAAGTAAATTGACTGTATCTACTACCGCAAGAAAATATTTAAGGTTGTAATTCCACTTAACACCGACCTTTTCGTCTTAAATACACTGGTACAGATTACTGTACTATACAAAATGCATTAACGACCAGTTTTCGAACAATATGGCGTAAAAAAAAACATTTCTCTGATCAAATGTTTTTTTTTTTCCTTGTCGCTTTATGTACAATAAAAGTGTTCATTTGTTATTACGTTGCTGTGTTCTTTGAAACTGCTGGTGTCAGAGTAATACGTCGCCAATATCTTTAAAGAATTTTTATGTAATATTCGGCAAACGCCATGTAACGCTGTTTAATTCAGGCGGCATAAAGTAACGTTGGCGCCACTCTCAAAGTGTTTTAACGTGTTCGCTGTTTAATTTAATACAACTGAAAGCAGCCTTCTGGTAAAAAGAAAGTTCTGATAGTCAAACCGGCTATAGTGTCGAACAATGCAATTCTTCTGAAATAGAAAATATCACTCGTTAACCTTTGACATAACATAAACAAAGTAATTTTACTTTTTTGTAGTGCGCACAGTTAAGAGAAATTAAATTTTCTCCCAAAATATTTTGTGATTTTTTTTATTATACTGCATGTAACTTTCAATAGCTTATACGATTTACTGGCGAATTTTTTTACTTCGCCTGGCTCTTTGCAAACGAATAATGTAAGTTCACTGTTAGAGGGGCATCATTTTTGGCCCAATCAAAAGTGGAAACCTCTTCTTTTACAGACGGAATCCAGTAAAGGCAATAATGTATTACTCTGGTATTTTCGTGGAAAAATCACGTGACTCCCGATAAGAACGCCGCCCCCACCACTACAAACTTCCCTTTAATACACGATGTTAAATTTTCTACCTATGTAAAATAATCAATTTTATTGTGATGCTTTTAATACTCGCCAACCATAAGGCAGAATATGGAAAAAATCTATCCAGTCTTCCGTACGAGGAAATTCCGGCAATGCTGGACTCTGCCATAATTACCTATTACCCTACGTATGTGTTTGGAAGACGCAATGCGAGTCCCATCGGAACGAACATTGTAGACCTTCACAAGAATTGCCGGTGTCGCCGTTTCGACAGCCTGTCGAGATGTACGCCACAAGACTTCACGAGCGCAAAAATCAAAGATATTTCTGTATCCCGTGCAGTGCCGAAGCCCCAAGATTGTGGCGTTATGATAACCCGAGGTAAGTTAAAATAACAACTATGGGGAACCCATTGTACATAAAAAAAATAGTACGTGTGTAATGCCCTCCAATACTCAGAGAAGAAATACGTGTAAAAATGGATTCTTTGTATTATGCAGAATAATAATAATGATATTGTAATTTGTGAGCACAAATAAGTGTGTAAATACAATTTAAAGATTTTTATTTTATCTTGAGTTTTGTGCTACTCGCGTAAGTTTAAAACAAACGCTGTTGGTAAACAAAAAATATATAGTATATCATTTTTGTTATAATTTAAATAAAATAAAATATTTAGTATATCAAATTTTGTTACAATTAAATGATATATATTTTACGTGTACAAACGCAATTATTTAAAAATAAATTATAGATTTGGAAAAAATTATGTGTTATGCTGATTTCTGTAAAGTAATCATGGCTCGAAAAAAATAATAATAATAATACGCTACCCATCACGATATGCGATACGCAAATTGAAGGATCCCACGCATTCCCCCTAACCCAGGCGTAAGTGCTCATAATTAAAAACATTTTCCATCAAGTTTAAAATCAGTAAGTTAGGTAATTTAGCAGCGGGCAAAAAATACCAATGAGTATGGTTGGAAGGAAAAGTTTGAGTAATCAAAAAATATTTTTTTTTTAAATTAAATTTTTTAAGTACCCTAACTCAAAAAATATAATTTTTTTTAAATTAAATTTTTAAATAAATTTTCAATATTTATAAAAGAATTTTTTTATAATATGTTAACATTTTTTATTAATTTTTAATTTTTTTTAATTCT
>NQII01013997.1:11797-23196 GCA_002778355.1 Clitarchus hookeri | reverse complement strand
AGTTTCCGCACCTCACGCTAAACAGTCACGATGCTTGGAGTAGATACTGATGCAGGTTGGAATTCTTGTGTGATGCCAATTGATTGACAATTACGCTGTACGACCCTCAACACACTAAAGTCTCTGGCAGTCAACATGGGAGGTCGGCCTGCACACTTTTGGGTTGTACATGTCCCACCACGTATCCACTTCATTACATCAGAAACAGTTGACCTAGAAATATTCAGAAGGGCGAAAATTTCACGCGCATACTTATTACACTGATAGCACCCAACCACCTGACCATGTTAAAATTTTGCGATTTCTTCAAACCAATCCATTCTGCTATGTCGTGCTGTCTGCTGATTACTGCAATCACTGACCATGTGTTCCACGCGGTAGATAGCAGTACTGTGCCAGCCTCTATTTTAAACACACATTTTGCGGGATGTTCGGATGCTTTTTATCACATAGTGTACATGCATAAAAAGTATGGTTGAGTTAAAAAAAAGCATGGATTTATCATACAGTAGCACTTATTGTTTAGCACATACCCTGCACAGAAAATCTAGAATCATAAAATTACCAAAGTTACTAACCTTCTGCTAGTTTAAACATCAGCTGTAGTCTACCTGTCGCACCCAAATCAATGCCTGTACGATCAAGCTCATCACTATCTAAAATCGATGGACCCTGAGCAGAGTCTGACCTCTCAGTGACATGCCCAACTTTCATTGGTCGGCCAGCAAGTTCAAATCCATTCAACTGTTCCAAAGCTTTTTTTGCGTCTTCAGAGTTGTGGAACTAAAACAATGTAAAGTAAGAGTTACAATTAAATAAAATATGAATGTAAAAATTAAACACAGTACACACAAACCAGTTTTTGATGAAAAATAAATAACTGAAATTGGCCCACAATAACCATTTCAACCAATTTTCTTGCAACATGAGTCAAGAGGTTGCGACCAATCCTTAAAAGCAAGCCTCGAGCACTGGTGTTGCAGAAATGAGGTGAAGCAGCAGAATGCACAAGCGGGAGGAACAGAAAATGCAAAGAGAAAATCCACCAGTCAACCGCACTGTTACCCATGTTTCCCACATGCCAAAATCCAGGTGACCCAGACAAGGAATTGAACCCAGTTTGACTTGGTGGGAGGTGGGTAGCCGAGTACTACACAATTGCAGCTCCACACTTTTGAAATGAGAACCATTAAAGATTTTTTAAAACTTGATGTTGAACTAAATAAACAACCAATGTACAGGTATAGTCCAGTCATGTTAACTTCACACTTTTAAATTTGTACTTACCAAGTACTGATATATATATATTTCTGATATTCTGAAACAGAAACATTACCATGTGATGCCCATTTATCAATTATCAAATGTTTTGCATTATTCAGCTCCCCAAAAAATGCTGTCATAAAAAAAATGTATTGAATAAATTCTTACATTTGTTGACCATGCTTACGTCACACGACAAAGGGGCCTCCCTTGTCATATGGTTTTTATTTCAAACAGTTGTCTAAATTCTAATTTAAAAAAAAAATCAAATATTGCAATGTAAATCTTATATTGGGGCATTAATGAAAGTTACTACTTTGTTGGCAAGTCATATATTTGGTTAACATAAATGTGGTCATTGAAGAGTGTCTTGAGACAGCAAAAAGTCGCTGAATTGGCCCTTTATCATATTTATTCTACTGTAAAACAGTGTTTTAAACTATAGCGGCAATGCTGTATCTCTTCTGAACAGATTGCTGCATTAAAACCTTATAGTCGCCCTTCAAAATACCGAGGAAACAAAACACACGTGTAACTTGTTTATGCTATTTTCCATCGCTGTTACAATGCTTCCTTACAGTCAGATGTAACCTTGAGCATTTAAAATTTTTTCCCTGGGGAGACAAATTAAAATGTGTATTAGTAATGGTTCAATAAGTGACTATTTTACAGGCTATCAAAATATTTTTGTTGTTGACAATATGCACATTACACAATATTTTGCAGTTATACTCCATTTCATATAACTAGGTACACTAAATTTTGACAGTTCTACAAAAGTAGCTTGGCCACAATGTATCCTTCCACCACAGCTGTTGTCAATGAGGAAAACAATGTCTGTAAACAAATCATATGCTCAATGTAGGTTACCATTTCAACTATTTAACTATATATTCAAGTATAAAAAGTTTTATTTTTACTATGGACAAGTTTTACTGCTGGAGATCTGTTTATTATCTGGATGTTGGGAAACGGGAGCGACTTCAGTTTAACATCTTTCATGAGATGGTATTGTCATGCTGCTCTTCTTAGGAGACTGTATCATTTTGAATAACATATCGTTTCATGGTGCAGTGGAAAATTTTGCTCATAAAAAAGAATCATACAAATTATTATAATCTGGAAAGTTTTAACCTCACCGAACGTACAAAATGTGATGCTGTTGGTACCGAGGCAAGTAATACACACGCACTGTGTATGTAAATTTTTTTTTACCAAAATTAACATTAAACGCTTTTTACTTTCCATATATTGAAGATATTTCTACACTACAAAACAAAGATTTAAACTGGTGGTATTTTAGGCCATGTACATTTCAAACATTCTAGTGACCCTTCGGAAATACGTTATTTACAAAGCACTCTTAACTTACTGTTTATAATTCCTATTCGTAACTCCTGAACACACATTCTATTGCAATCCCAAGACATGTTTCTCTGCCACTGATACATAATTTATTTGCAGAAACATTTAGTAAATATGACACTTCATACGTTTCCCAAAACTAACAAACAAAGTTCAAAATGAAAATAAATTAAGTGACACATCATGGCAGAACAGAAAATGGCGAACCAAGACGACTACCAATAACATTACATGTTCTGCATAAAAAAAACAGGCACCCATTCAACTATCATTGCCAATTTTTTTTAAGAACTTAATAAAATACACTATTCTGTGTTAAACTGTGGGAGGGAAACTGTAAACCACAGGGGGCACAGTAGAACCCCCATTTTACGAGTTTCCATCGTTCCTAAAAATACAGTTTTAAGATCATTTTCACAAAATCCAAAAATAACAAATTTTGTAGCCCTAAAAATTAAAAAAATTATGTTTAAAACTTTTTAACTGCGATGTTACACTACTCTCGAATGCCGAGAATTATACCTAACTTTGAAGGTCTATAATATCAAAACCAAACAACCTACAACCTTGGTCGACCTACCAAATGAACCATGGAACTTTGAAGTTTGTTTACCATATCTTCATAAATGTTCAATGTGACCACCACGAGCAGCCCGAACGACATCTACGCAATAATCAAACTCGTTCCACACTCTTTATCGGCATGTCCAGTGTTACGGTTTGGATGGCGTCCGTAATTCTCGTTTTGAGGTCGTCAATGTTAGCCGGCAATGGTGGACGAAACTCTTGATCCTTTATACACCCCAACAGAAAAAAAGCGCACGGGATAAGATCCAGGCTTCTTGGGGGCCAGTGATGAACAGCCTGGTCACCAGCTGCTCCTCAACCAATCCAGCGTTGCGGCAACGTCTCGTTCAGGTATCCACAAACAGCTAGGTGCCAATGGGGTGGCGCACCATCCTTCTAGGAAATTAAGTCCCTCACCGCCTCTTCTGAGGAAACAACCACTCTGTAAGCATGTCTAAATAAGGGATTCCAGTAAGTGGGCTCGCAAAAAAAGAAAGGGCCGAAAACAGTGTCTTTGGATACAGCGCAAAACTTGTTCACTTTTGGGGGAACCACGCTCGTGTCTGTGGTTTCATGTGGAGACTCCTGAACCCAAATCCACATATTATGCTGGTTCACCTTACCATTTGTATGGAACATTGCCTCATCACTAAAAACCAACTTAGACATGAAGGCATCGTATACCTCATTCTGAGCACATAAAGAAAACATCAGACAGTTCCCTTCACATTGACGTGTCGAATATGAGCTCGCTTCCCCTTCACAACCTCAAACCAAGAGTTATGAACGTCATCCAAACCGTAACACCATACATGCTGACAAGAACATGGAACGAGTTTGATTATCGCGTAGATGTCGTTCAGGCTGCTCATGGTGGTCACATTGAACATTTATGAATGTATGGTAAACAAACTTCACGGTTCCACGACTCATTTGAGTGGTCAATCAAGGCTGTAGGTTGTTTTGTTTTGATATTATAGACCTTCAAAGTTGGGGTATTCTTTTATACTCAGCTTGTATTGTTATGGTTAGACAAAGTTTGTTCTAAAAACACAAAAGGAAGCACCAATAATAAACGGTCTTGACTAGGAAACTTTACTAATTCAGATAATATTATATTAATTTATTAGGTTCTAAAGTATTTGTGTTACTAAAAACCAGATAGCTAATCTATACAAAATAAAAAGATACTTTCGCGTGGTTTATGTGACATGTGATTCTAACTCAAATAAGAAAGTGTTGTAGTTATTACCTAAAAGGTGTACTTGAGATGAAGAATTCAATACACATTTCACGACTATAAAAAACAGTGTGGCATGCTAAAACACTTACTCGTTACTAAATGAAGTGTCAACAAATTGCTTCCTATGTATGTATATTTTTATTACTCAAACATTATGCACATACTTCCAGTATATAGACTGTTCACAATGTGAGCACTTTTGAGGCCCTTGTTACTTTTTCCTTTCAACCATTTTTTTACGACTTTTTTAAAAATAAATATAGCCATGTAAGTAATAAACACAGTGTGTATATTCCACCGCACTCTTAAGTTAATGCCCAAGGTTAATATAAAATATATTTATGATTATTCCAAATAAGAGGGTTTTCAAAATTGCTAACGTTACCACAATACGTCTCGGGTATGAAATATATCGTGTGATATGAATGTATAATTACTATGAAAAACTCTCAATAATTAATAGGTCTAGAAAAATTAATAAGATCGTTAATAAAAAAGTTAAACTTCTCGCCAAGCACAATTTTTCATCTCTACGTTTACAAGGACTCCAAAAAGTTTGAGCAAGTTCCCACAGATAGCACCATGGCTGCATAAATTGATGTATTTATAACTAGCAAAAAATTACAAACTTTGTAACTAAACATGAAGCATCAAACTTTCACATCCCAGAATCAAGAATATTTATTAATTAATATTGTCCATTTACTAGCAGAATCATGCTCCAAAGTACAATGGCTAGGCACTTTGCAAGATATTCACAAGCGACAATAAAAAATGCTTTGCATGGCCGCAACAACAGAACTGGATGAAATTTTAATGTGTTTAATGAACTTCATTTTAAAAATATCTGAGCTGCCTCCAGATGGCTAACTGTATCAAATTTTAAAATAAATGTGTAACAATTATTACTTTATAGCAGTGCACATCTCAAATACAGCACACTGCACCGCATGGAATTATTTATCTTTTACTGGCTGTCACGAATCCATCAGCTATTCCATAATGAAACTGCTGTCCAAAACATGCAATTTTACGAGTGTGCAGACCTCTGCAAAAACATTAATAATTTTAAACAAACTTAACTTTTCCCAATACCTTAAAACAAAATCCAAAACATCCTAATTTACTATCAAATANAGACAAACTAACTTTTCCCAATACCTTAAAACAAAATCCAAAACATCCTAATTTACTATCAAATAAATAAACATATTGGCGGAACTATGCCTGATTTTCTGAAGCTGAGGAATTGTTTGAGCCCCTGCAAAAAGTAGTCATTTTAGAAAAGGAGTATTATTTAATTACAATTATACAATATCGGCTTATTTTATCACCAAAGAACTGTTCCAACTGAAATCTTCTGCCGACACAGACAATTAAAACACACAAACACAACCTCAAATCAGCCAAGAATTACCACCACATTTGTTATAATGTTCCGATTAGTTCAGTAATTGGAACCTATTCGTGTTTAAGACAACCATTGGTTAAAGGTAAATTAAACTGTTATTCTTAACCATATATTGAGAAACAGAAAAGATGTCTAACCAACACTTAAATTTTGATCAGATCTTAATCAAAACAAAACCAGACATTGTGAAACAGTCATTCTTTTAATTTTTCCTACTTTCTCTTTGCCTGAAATTCACACCCATTACAAACACCCTGTGGCATTCAGACTTTTAAAGATGGTGCAGATTCTTTACAGTTAAGTTCCCTTGGCACAGTTTCTGAAGTTCTAATGCAGATTTCATAAACCAGAAAAATTCTAACCATTAGGAAAAATTCCAGGATATTTTCTGCTGCATATCAAATCCCTTACATGTCCTGCTTTTCATAATCACTTGACACCCTGGTATATTTAAATATATAAATTAATTAATTTAAAAAACTAATCTTAAGATTTAATTGCCCCCTCCCTATATAATATCCTTATAAAATTATTACATTGTAAATATCACATCAAATTCCAAGCACAAATTTTAAGAACATTAACTGTTCTTCTAATTGCCCTATTATTACAGAAACGACACAGGCACAAAAACTATCTTCCAAATTCATTTTTCCAAAGCCATCACCTCCAGCAATTAAGCTATCTATGTACATATGTATGTAAGTAATTATCACACAAAAACAGCATTGCATTAGCTTTCTTGATAATGTTGGACATATAAAATTAGCTGAAAGTGTTTCATTTCAGCCAATAGTATTAGTATACGCCTTTCATTGCTGTGGCATCAATATTCCCCCCAGAGTACAAAATGAAATGTATCTCTGGGTCTACTTAGATGCGACTTTGTTCTGAATGCACTTCCCACATGACATGTGTATACAAAAACAAGGCACAAACAAGCACACACACAGACAGAGCTGTTACCTGACTATCAGCTTCACAAGACAACCACCATATAAGCGTAAGTTTCCTTAGGTTATAATAACTCCATGTAGTAGTACCCCAAATCGTGCATTTTTGATAACTGCAAAGAATAAGAATTCAAAAAGCTTATTTATTCCAAAATAATTTTGCTAACCCTTTTGATTTTGGAAGTACAGAACATTTACGTTAACTTTTACTTCAGAACTCAGAGCTCAGCCAATACAGATTTTCACAGAAATTGGTATGAACCAATCCTTTCTTGCCTAAATAACCAATACCAGTACAATTCAATTTTGCAACAAGTGTTTTTATTTCCGTAAGTCGTTTGTATGAAGGAGGTAAAATAATGGGTTTCTTCAACATTTCTGATGTAAGTTGATCATGACTTTCTGTTTTACATGATCGGTTTTCACTTAATGTGAAACTTTAGACAACATTGTTGTAAATGTACTAAGAACACACAGCCCAGTTTGTAAAAGAAAGCACCTTTCAAGGCGGTGCGTCAAATTAGAAGTGGAGTGATGGTGATTGCCATTCACACACAGAACCATGAGGCATTTGCTAATACAGTATTATTGGAAAATGCCATATTTTTATTGCTAGTACTAACTGTAAAGAAATTGCACATACAGTACTACTTTTCTAATTCATGACAAATTATTGGACAAAATTAATTCTTGCTCCTACACATGGATTAATTAAAATTTAACTCTACTTAACTTAACATTACTTGAGCCTAACGAAATTGAGAAAACTAGACACCCAACAGATAGTATAGCCCCTACATTCATTCAATTTTAAACTATGTTAAACTTCCAGTGAATTTTCAAAGAGATGAGAAAAGTATTTATTTGCTTCTAAGATGCACCTTTTTTTTGTGACTTTGAGATCGGAAAATGGGATGCATCTTACAATTTGTGACGTACATTTGCCAGTATAAAAAAAACAGTGCAACCACACTATAACGATAACCAACGAGAGAGATAAATTATCACTAAAAAAAATTATTAGTATGAAAAAAATTTACTGTGCAACATCATTTCATGCAATGTTATACACTCATTTCGTGGGCACCCTGTATTTTCTAATAGCAGGGAAACTTAGATGTGGACCATAAAATAAAATGGAAAAGATTTGACAGTGACATTTTCCACGTGACCATCATTCATGTAAATATTTTAAAATTATAATAAGTGATAATAATTGGTAATTGAGAAAAACATTTTTTTAACATCTCTTATTTGTAAATGCATGCATCGTACAATGAAAATAAATAATACATGCTCCAACTGTCTGAACCATTGTAATAAAACAACGACTAATCTACTGACAGATATTGTCTGTAAATGACACTACTGGTATGCATGAAATGCTGTTGCTTTTCCCACATAGTGACCATATCTCAAAGTACAAATTCAATTTCCAGTTGCTTCACGTCTGAAAACTCAGCAGTTTTCTAAAATGAAATAACCTAAAAGAATACACAGGGTTCCCACTCTTTTTAAGCTAAAAAATGTCAAGCACTTTTTCCAAAACTTTTAAGGACCCAAAATTTACTCTAACAGACACTACAAGGATAAGGACAAATCAAAAACTAAAAAATTTGCACGATAAAGCAGGCGAGGGAAAAGTATCAAGGAATATTTTTCTTACATCTGATAGGGGAGGAGTAATATAATTGTTACAGCCATAAAACAAGTTTGCTCCTTTTTGTAATTTTTTTNCTTACATCTGATAGGGGAGGAGTAATATAATTGTTACAGCCATAAAACAAGTTTGCTCCTTTTTGTAATTTTTTTTTAGCGCAGGTTCTCAACATTCTCGTACAAAAACCCCACATGCTCGTATGTTTGGCAATGCTGGAAGGTGAATTGTCTTATCAGAACAAAAACATAAGTATGGCATCACAACTGCTGATAATAANCGTTTGGCAATGCTGGAAGGTGAATTGTCTTATCAGAACAAAAACATAAGTATGGCATCACAACTGCTGATAATAATTGCATACAGAACAAACATGCAGGCCAATTACTGTACACTAACAAAAGGCATACAGCTAGCTCCATATAAACTATTCAGCTTAAACACAGCACCACAAAATTTGTAGCAGGAAACGCGAACATGCTGAGGATGTAGGAAGGGTATTTAATGGTTACCATGGATTGATTCAAGATTTGAGTGTTTGTAAGATCAAGTTTGATTGGCCTGACACCACAAAATCTAAAAAAACTGTGTTCACATTAAATTGCTTACTGAGCAAAAATAAACTGCTTTCATGAAATAATATATTTTAACATTTTGCATCTTTCGGAAAATTATACCCTACAAACATCTGGATCCTCAAGTTGTCGCCAAAAAACCTAAAAAAGCATGCCGAACAACTTTTAGTGACGACAAACTACATATTCATTGGCTTCTTGTAGGAAAATCTGATGATTTATTATGATGTTCCATTGCCCACTCCTTCGTTGGCTTTATACTCTCATACTTGCAAACCTTCGAAGCTTTATCAGATTTTGATAGGATTAAAAATAATGTATAAGCAGGTTGTAGCATTTCATGTGAAAGGCATGCATGGCTGCTGATCATGTAACAACTAAATTTAAACTACACTAAGATGAGATTCTGCAATAGTATACAGGTTGTCAATGAATAAGTGTTACAAATTAATAGGGACAGTACATGAAATGAAATATATTTTGTTAAGGTATCCATGACCAGAAATGCCTCCCTATACCAAAAAATTGTGATAAATACGGGTATAGTCGGCAACCCGGTCACAATCGAGCAGTGTAATGGAACGTACCAGACATAACATGTGCAGGTTGAAGGTGTTTGTGCACTGATCCATTTGATGCACAGTACTGTAGGTGTCCACTGCATGTGTTATAGAAATTCCGCATTCACAGTCGCAGTAGCACACCAACCATGTCACTTTACAAAATTTGCGGAGCTCGCAGACATGCATTTAGTTTATGGCACAGCTGGCGGCAATGGCACAGAAGCGGAGAAACGGTACCACCTGCGATTTCCTGACAGACAGCACCCTGCACAAACAATGTCCGTGTGCGTCGACTGCAGTTTACCTTAAACAGGTTCGCTGAGCATCACGAAGCCACATTTTGAAAAAGACATGTTGGAACGAGTTCATGATGCACCATCTATCAGCACACGGGTGACAGCACATGCCATGCGCACCAACCATGAACCTGTTAGAAAGTACTACATGAACAACTGCTTCGGCCGTACCACACACAAAAGGTACAGATTTTGCAGGCAGCTGACTTTCCTGCACGAGTGGAGTTTTGCCAGTGGTTGTTGCAGCAGTGCGATCAAGAGCCACACTTCGTACAGTACGTCTTGTTTATTGATTAGTGCTGCTTCAGCACGCGTGGACCGAGGAACACCGCCACACAACATACCCAACCAGGCATCAACGTAGGTTTTCAGTAAACATCTGGGATGGGATGATAAACAACAGCTTAACAGGGCCGCACGTTTTATAACCCCTCCTCAACACTGCAACATATCTGCATTTCTTGCGGAAGTTTCTACCAGGTCTGTTGGAGGATGTGAGTCTGGATATTCAAGAGGCCATGTGGTTCCAGTGTGATGGGTCACCAGCTCACCTCGGCCACTGCGTACGTGACAACATAGCCACCACTTTTGGACATCTGTAGATTGGGAAATGAGGTCCTAATGTCTGGCCACCCCGCTCACCCGACTTAACGCCTTTGAATTTCTACCTTTGAGGCCAAGTAAAAACACTAGTGTGCGACACTCCCGTGACCAGACAAGAACTTTAGGCCAGGATTTGTGCAGCATTAGAGACCATCAAGAACACGCCGGACATCTTCAATGATGTGCACCACAACATGTTGTAGAGCACTGCAGAGCATGCATCAAATGCAGAGGAGACAATTTTGAGCAGCTGATGTAATCTCTATTTGTAATAAATCTGATTTAAAACACAGATTCACATACACCTTTATCAATACCTGACGGCACCCATGCTCGCTATTATCGCCATTTTTGGTTTAAGGAGGCATTTCCAAATATGTGTACCTAATAAAATATGTCCCATTTCATGTACCACCCATATTAATTTGTTAGTTTGAACACTTGTTCATTGACATCCAGTATACCAAAGCATCCTAAAATATTTCAGTAAGTACTAACCAATTTAAATTTATTAACCTACCAAAACAGTAATGTTTACCTGTGTATTTATTGCAGGTTAAGTGCTAAATTGCAATATTATAAAGAAGACAAACATTTTAACTGGGAGCTTGCATATTAGAATGAGAAAATATTGCTAGTACTCAAACAAACTATTTGACACACACTTATTCTCTGTCTCATGTAACTTGGCAAGATTGACAGTTCAACGAATGTAGGGCCAATGTTTACTTTTAGTTTATGCATAATTTTGCCATCAGCTACTGCGTCAAGTGGGGGCTGTATATTTTATCTTCATGGTTTCAGCTAATCCACTTGCCATTGTACTGTAATGCTAAACAAATTTTAAGGTATTTTAGACTGACATCTGTCTAAATAAATTCATAGGTTATAAAAAGTAAAAAT